>LPNX010117507.1:289622-302507 GCA_001517045.1 Pseudotsuga menziesii | reverse complement strand
AGCCCCATATCTTTCCACACCTTGGATAAGTTCACGTACCCAAGCAGGTTTCCTCTTATGAGGATTATTCTCCAGAGGTGGATCTACAGGTCTTTGTGGTTCCTTGAACTCTTGATCTTCTTCTTGAGCTTCTTCGTTCATTATTGTATCACGGATCCTGGGTGCTTCTGCTTCCGCCTCTTCAGTTTCTTCAGCAGGTCTCTTTCTGGATTTGCTGTAAGCCGTGCCTTCATCAAATGTCACATCCCTGCTGATGTCAATCTTCTTGTATCCTGGAAAGTAGATTCTGTAAGCCTTCAAGCTTTCTGAGTATCCCACAAATATGCCCTTCTTTCCTGAAGGATCTAATTTTGTTCTCTTCTCTTTTGGAATATGTATGTATACTGGACAACCGAATATTCTGAGGTGGATGACTTCTGGTTTCTTACTAGAGAAGAATTCTTTTGGATTCTTGTTCTCGAGTACTCTATGTGGAGTACGGTTCTGTACATACACTGCTGTTCTGGCAGCTTCAGCCCAAAGATGCATAGGTAGATCTTGACCATGAAGCATAGCCCTTGCTACTTCCATGATAGTTCTGTTCTTCCATTCTGCAACCCCATTCTGTTGTGGATTATAAAGAGTGGAAAACTCCCTCTTAATCCCTGATTCTTTGCATAGCTCCTTGAATTCATTCGAAGTGAATTCTCCACCATTATCTGAACAGATGGTATTGATCTTCTTTTCAGTATGGTTCTCGATCAAGGCTTTGAATTCCTTGAACTTGCTGAATACTTCATCTTTGTTCTTCATAAAATAAATCCATGTCTTTCTAGAAAAATAATCAATAAAAGAAACATAGTATGCATACCCGCTGAGTGAGTTTGATGACATAGGACTGCATACATCGGAGTGGATGATTTCTAGAATGCTTTTGGCTTTTCTTTTGCTGCTTGGAAATGTCTTCTTTGAATTCTTTCCTTTCGCACATCCTTTGCAGATCTCTTCATGTTTTGCTTGAATTTCTGGAAGACCTTCGACTGCTTTACTTGCAATAGGTAGTGCTCTGTAATGCACATGTGCAAGTATTCTATGCCAAAGTTCATTTGGATCTACTGTGTCATGGATCAAGGCTTGTTCTGGATGGCCCTTCAATTTGTACAAGCCTCCTTCTTGTTCTCCAATCACTACCGCATCATCGATAGTCTTCCCTTTAGGCCACATGATGACTTGACCATCTATGAATGCCACCCACATTCCTTTTGCATCCAATGCTGAAATGGATAGAAGGTTCTTCTTTAGTCCTGGCAAAAACAACACTTCCTTCATTGTTAGAGACTTACCAGAGTCTATCTTGTATGAAGATTCCCCACTACCTTTTATTGGATATTGGTAGTCATCTCCTAGTTTCACCTTGTGAGGTGATTCATGTTCTGACAGTCTCACAAAGGATTCCTTGAATCCCATCATATGTTTGGAAGCACCACTGTCTATGAGCCAATAATCACTTCCTTGAGTAATGTTACCTGTGAGAGCTGAAATCAGTACATATTCATCCTCGCTTGAAGATTCTTCACTTTCATATCTGGATCTCTTTCTGGATGGTTCATCATCCTCTGCCGCATGAGCATGATGTCTTCTTTTGCTGCTCTTCTTCATCTTCTTCTATTTTTTAGGACAATATTTTGCAAAGTGTCCTGCTTCATCACAAGTATAGCATATGATCCTAGACATATCTCTTCTAGAATTATCTTTGTAAGGGCGCTTACCTTTAGAGCCATGAGGTTTCCTTTTGCTTGACTTGGATTGAGACTTGGAGCGAACTGTAAGAGCTTGGTCTTCAGTTCCCATCTTCTCTTCTTGAGCTGATATCCGAGCTTCTTCTTGAGAGCACTCTTCCCATAGTCTGCTGAACTTGACCAACTTCTTTCTCGCACAAATTCCTTGAATGAAAGCATCCCATGACCTAGGGAGGCCATTCAAAGTAGTCATGACAATCTCTGTATTTTCCACTTCTTCATCAATAGCTTCTAATTGTTCTTTGATTTGAGAAACCCCTGTGAAGTATGACTGGATAGTTTCTGCATTCTGAATCTTTACATTCTTCAACTGGTTCCTCAGGGTCATCTTCCGATTGATGTTCTTTCCTTCAAACAATTTGGTTAGGGAATCAAACATAGCTTTAGGTGTCTTGAGAGAGGACACCTGAGGGATAAGATGATCCTTGATAGAATCAGCAATGATCCTCTTTGCCATAACCATCTTCTTCTTATGTAGGGCCTTTTCCTCATCTCCCTCTGGAACTAGAATCTCCTCATGAATGTAGGAGTCTAATTCATTCTCTTCCAGGACCAGGGAGATCCTATACTTCCAAGCTCGGAATTTATCAACACCCTCAAGCTTTTCATCAAGCTTGGTATGATGAGACATCTATAAATAAGAACCTCAAATGGAAATACAAAAGATTTTAGATCTTACCAGGTTCAAAATGTCAAATTTGAAGCTTGAGCTGAAATCCTGCAGAGCTGGCTTAGGAGCAACAAGGGTTTTTCTTTCCCGGAGTTCTGTCCACCAAAATGCCTTCAAATTTGTTCCTAACTTCGATTTTGGGGAGGAGATCAATCCAGGCCTGGGCTCACTGAAAAATTCCTCTTCTACAAAAAGCCCTAATCTCCGACCCTAGTGACAGGTCCAAAACTGTAAAACCTCAGAATTGAATTCTGTCTCGACAGAAAGATGCGCCCTAGGGAGGAGAGTAAGTCCACCTTAATTTTGCTGAAAATATGTGGAGGAAGATCCACAAACAAGGAAGCCCTAGCCTCCATAGCTACACAGTGTCTTCTTCTCAGGTTAGCTCTGATACCATGTTAGTTTTTCAACATTTAAGCTAGCATTATGTTAGGATATTTTCACTGAGAGAATAACAAGCACAGCAATAACATAAGCACATCACATGAGACAAGAGACACAAATATTTTTGATCGGGGAAACCATAAATGGAGAAAAACCCACAACTTCCTCTAAGATAGTATCACCACAAGATGTGATACCCAAAACAGTAAGATGACCTCCCAACACAGCAATAGCCTTCTGTCTTCTGTCAAGCCCAAGTATTTCCTTCTCCAAAGGTGCGCCACACTTGAGAGAGCAAGTGATGTATTTCACAAGTGATAAATAGAGAGACTCTCACTCTATATTTATATTCATCTGTTCACTTAAGTTGCCATTTCACACGTAGGCTCGACCTAATACTACTTACCCGAGCCTACACCTTAATTAGTGTATAATAACTCAAGTGCCGCGAAACTGTGGGGACTTACCTAATGACTTGATATGACTTGTTTACATTATTAACCCTCCCGATCGGAACATCGAGGTATGACAACATGAATCAAAAGCATAATAGAAACATCCTGGAATAAACATTGGGTTACAATACATAATATGCATAGAAGAATACATTCAGAAGTTACATATACATCAACACTTCCCACCTCAGAATATATGACATAATAACTGGACGTACTGGTCCAATATCTGTATGAAAACCATTTTCAGTTATCTTAGTATTTAAAAATAAAATAAACTTGAAAAATTAAAAAAATGGTGGATAGTATCTTCCTTACCTCGGTCATCCCACTCCTCCCCCTCAGGTAGCATGAGCTCTGGGTCATCCTAGAGGTCTCTCCCCTCATAGGAATAGTCTTCTAACATGAGTATTTGTCCCCTCATCTAGCAAAAGAAGGTTGTTTCGTAGACAACCTTGTGTCCTCTACCTCCATGGTGGGCCATGATATAAACCCACCTGAGCATCCTAGGATCCTCAGGGTCTAGTATTCTCACAGTCACTTGAGGCCTCATGTGGGGAACCCTTTGCAAAATGAAAGATACTATCACAAATCCATAACCAAACTTTTTAAGAGTCCCCCTCTTGCATTTGTTCAGTTTCTCCTTCAGACATACCAACATGCCTTCGCACCAATTGAAGACTGTGGGATCCATCCACTCTAGGGCATATATCATGTGTGACTTATTAGTCAAGTGACCACACCTAGTCCGAGGCACCTTATTGTTGGACCTAGAAATGACCCCTTTTTTACCACCTTTACCTACCTCTTTTTGCTTCATCCTACTCCATTATGTACACTAAACAGATGTTTTTCCTCGACTTGGTCCTTCAATTCATACAGGTATTGTTAGTCATTGTCTTATTTTATTAATGCTTAGGATTGTTGTAATCAGGGCTTTACATCTTGAATTATGCTAACATATGGTGGTTTTATAAAGATAATTTAAGATGTAAAGGAAACAGGTGTAGTAGGATGAACATGCCAAGAGAGGAATGAACATTCATTGCTGAGATAATCGCCATCCATTCCATCATATCCCAAAGAACGTGCTCAAAGGATACTATTCCACTCAAGCTGTACAAAGGTAGCTACAACAGGTTGCAATAGATTCAGATGCAAAAGTGCGTCATTGCTCAAGAATACCTGCAATCCACGTAGTATCTTCTCGATTGATCATGATCAAAATTTCTGGTTCGAGTAACAGCCTTCCTATATTTTCTGCTTCCATCTTGCCATGGCTATAACAGCTTATCGTAATTGGGGAAGCTTGAAGATCAGAGATATTCATTGCTGCCCGATAATAGTGGGAAGATGTTATGATTGTAATTGTATAAATACTATGAACTATTATGAGATAGGGGTTGGAAATTAATCGAATATATTTTATAAGTTGTGACAGAGGTTGTGTGTTCATCTTCCATTTTAATACAAGGAGTTTGATTCTCCAGATCTCAGTGTTTTAACGTGTGATACCTCCAGCATATCTGTGTGAAGGCTGGGCTTTCCTTCCCATAGGGATTGTTGAGTTAATTAGGTATTTTATTTATTCTAATGTGTGGTTTGAATTTTATGATAAATCCATTTATTTACAGTAAGCTGCAACAGTCATCAATTTGTCGTGTGTTCATTTGAATGATCAGTAATTGCATCCCCTATAAACTGCAGTGGTGTGGTGTGACAGTCGATTGTGTAGGTTAACTTTCTCTTATGCAACTGTGTGATACATGTGACAGCCTTGTTCATCCCTAGTTCATTCAATTGTTGTTTTCTTTAGATCCTTGCAGTTTATTCCTTTACATTTATAATTTTATAACCTAATTCCTGTACTTTGAATTCCTAGATTAAGTCAAATTAAGATAGTTGAGATGGATCTTTAGATTGTTTGGTAATTGAGGATTTAACTTTATGCAAAACTAATCTAGATGTCTATTTCCTGAATCTTTTAATTCTAGATTAAGGATTGTAAGAAGGTATTTTTTATTGCATTCTTGAGAAAGTAAGCTAGATTAAGTAGATTATCGAATGAGTTTGGCTAAACAGGAAAGTAGGGTCATGCGTTTATAGCATCAACTACTTAGTGTTTAAAGCATATACAATGCACATTATCCTTGAAATAAGAGACTTCCCTAGGTTGACAATTTATATTGAACACTCTGTATGTTGGCTTTAATTAACTTGCATATAGGGTGCCCAACATTTTGGCGCCATTGCTGGGGAGGATAATTATTAGACACCATAGTAGTTGCTTCTAGTAATTATATTTATTCTTTTTTATTTAGTTTTTAAGTTTGCATGTTTTGGGTTGCATGAATACGAGAAGGGTACATCGTGACATTCCTATAGATCCCAGAACCCCATAGAACACTAACATTGCAGGTGGTCGAGGCCGTGGGAGAAATCCAACATTGGGAAGAAGGACATTCATTAACAATCTAGTTGATAGGACCAATTATTCTACTGGTTCTCGCCATCAGGAAACACCTATTATAAGAATCCTAGTTACCCCTGGAGTGGAAGCATCAGTTTCCACAGTGGAGAACACACAAGGAGCTGCAACACCCTCAGATATCCCTGCGAAGGAAGCCAGAGTTAGTACTATGGGATCAACTGACCAAGATTTGATATATCACATTAACGAGAAGGTTGTGACTAAAGAGGAGTGGATGGAGTTCCATAAAAAAATTAACGATCAGTGGAAGCACAAAGAGGATAAAGAAGAAGAAGACACGAGCAACATGTTAAATTTTCATATGCTTAGCTAAGACATCAGTATTTCATTTCATTTTTATAACAAAAGCATATATACAAGATCACTAAAAGATAGACAAGAACAACCATACAAAAGGAACACAAAGATTTATCCTGGGAAAACCCTAAAGGGAAAAACCCAGCAAAATCTTCCTCAATATAGATGTCCCAAAAAGATAAAAGAGAAAACCAGTAAGGAGATCAAAGCCTGATCCTCCTCCTTCTCTAGCTACTTCTCTTCTCCACTAATGCACTACACCAGTGAGAGTGTGTGTCACAAATGAGGAGAGCTACATCTCTATTTATATTCATCCGTTCACTTCAATTAACTCATCTGACATGTAGGCTCGAGTTAATCATGTAGGCTCAAGTTACACATGTAGGCTCGAGTTAATCATGTAGGCTCCAGTTACACATGTAGGCTCAAGTAACCACACTGGGGTGCTAATGACCCACCTTTACAATTAGAGGGGATTACCTCATGACTCTTATTAGTTATTCCGATTAGAAGCATCAGGGTACAAAGTAATACAAGTGGTTCTCCCGGTAGGACCATCGCGGACCACAAAAGATACATATAGAATATTCTTCGAAGTTACAATATTTCAACACTCCCCCTTAACGAGAAGGGTATTCTACAACAACATTAACAACAAAAATAGTAGGAGAGGGATAGAGGACACCATCAACATCATCAGGGTAACACATCTATAAATCATTGGAAGCTTTTCAACATCATATAGTCTTTGTCTTCAATTTTCAACGACAGCAACTCTTTGATCAACATCAACATCTTTTGACCTTTTGATCAGCAACATCTTCAACACTTTGACCTTTTGATCAGAAACATCTTCAGCAACATATTCAACACTTTGACCTTTCGAACAACAACATCTTCAGCACTTAGACCTTTCAATCAATAGCAACATCTTCAGCACTTTGACCTTTTGATCAGCATCATCTTCAGTGTTTTGACCTTTCGATCAACAACAATATCTTCAACATTTTGATCAGCAACATCTTCAGCACTTTGATCTTTCGATCAACAACAACATCTTAAACATTTTGATCAGCAACATCTTCAGCACTTTGATCTTTCGATCAGCAACAACATCTTCAACATTTCGATCAGCAACATATTCAGTACTTTGATCTTTCAATCAGCAACAACTTCTTCAGCATTTTGTTCTTTCGATCAACAACCTGATCGGTAACATCGTGATCATCACCATAATCATACTTCAATTCTCAAACAACATCATCATCATGATATTCTGATCTTTTGATCAGTATGTCGTTATCATCACATACTGATCATTTGATCAGTACGTTATCATCATCATACTCTGATCTTTCGATCAGTACATCATCATCATCATACTCTGATCAGTACATCATCATCATCATACTCTGATATTTTGATCAGTACATCATCATCATGCTCTGATATTTTGATCAGTACATCATCATCATCATCACATTCTAATCTTTCAATCAGTACATCATAATCATCATCATACTCTGATCTTTCGATCAGTACATCATCATCATCATACACTGATCTTTCGATCAGTACATCATCATCATCATAAAAACATCATTATCATCAAAACATCAACATGATCCTTCCTTTATAAATTATAGGATTTAGGTCTTTACGGAGTTACCAATGATCCTTCCTTTCAGAATTACGGGATTTAGGTCTTTACGGAGTTACTAACGATCCTTCCTTTCGGAATTACAAGATTTAGGTCTTTACAGAGTTACTAATGATCCTTCCTTTCAGAATTACGGGATCAACACATTTGCGGAACTCAGACAATCCTTCCTATTGGAATTACGGGATCAACACATCTGTGGAACTCAGACAATCCTTCCTATTGGAATTACGGGATCAATTCAATGATCCTTCCTTTCGGAATTACAGGATTTAGGTCTTTACAGAGTTACTAACGATCCTTCCTTTCGGAATTACGGGATCAACACATATGTGGAACTCAGACAATCCTTCCTATTGGAGTTACAGGATCAACACATCTGTGGAACTCAGACAATCTTTTCTATTGGAATTACAGGATCAAGTCAATGATCCTTCCTTTTAGAATTATGGGATTTAGGTCTTTACAAAGTTACTAATGATCCTTCCTTTCGGAATTATGGGATCAACACATATGTGGAACTTAGACAATCCTTCCTCTACAAACTATGGGATCACCACACGTTCTCGAGTACTGAAGTCACCAGATCCGTTTTGAACTGAATTTCAAGGATGATACAATCCTACCACATTCACAGGGACCGAGATCTCCGGATACATTTTGAACTGAGGTTTAGGCATGATGCAATCCTACCACTTTCACGGGGGCCAAGACCTCCAGATACATTTTGAACCGAGGTTCAGAGATGATGCAATCCACCACTTTCACGGGGGCCAAGAGCTCCAGATACATTTTGAACCGAGGTTCAGGGATGATGCAATCCACCACTTTCATGAGGGCCGAGACCTCCGGATACATTTTGAACTGAATTTCAGGGATGATGCAATCCTACCACATTCATGGGGGCTGAGACCTCTGGATACATTTTGAACTGAAGTTCAAGGATGATGCAATCCACCACTTTCATGGAAACTGAAGTCACCAGATCTATTTTGGACAGATGTCCCAGGATGATACAATCCCTCTTCATTCTCGAGGACTAAGGTCACCAGATCAATTTTGGATAGATGTCCTAGGATGATACAATCCCTCTTCATTCTCGAGGACCGAAGTCACCGGATCACTTTAGGGAAGATGCCCAGGGATGATACAATCCCATTGCAACATCACTACTCCCCCTTTCGAGGAAGGTTCTTCCGAACCTCACCAAGGTTTTCTCGAAAGTGTTTGAACTTTACTCGAGATAGAGGCTTCGTTAGCACATCAACAACCAAACCATCATCATCTACATCTTCAGTATGTGAATACTGAACTATCACCATCTGTATCTCCAGTATGTGAATATTGAAAGCATCATCATCTATATCTTCAATATAGAAATACTGAAATCATCATCATCTTTATATTCAGTATAGAAATATGAAATAACCATCATTTGCATCTACAGTATGTAAATACTGAAACATCATCTATATCTTCAATATGGGAATACTTAAACATCATCATCTGCATCTTATCTCGTATGTAGAAATACTAGATTTCTATGTGTTACGATGGAACATAGGGTTCTCTATCATCACAAATCTGGTTATCACATAGAATCATTGTAGTATCCATATTCAGTTCAAAGAGACCTGATATCAGCTTCCGAAGCCATATGGCTTCACAACTTAGCAGAGCAATCTGCTATGTATCTTGCTTCAGCCATGCTACGAGAAACATTGGACTATTTCCTGCTAAACCCTGAACTCATAGCAGACCCCAAACAAAAGCATCTACCTAATGTGCTTTTCCTGTCTGAGATACTTCCATCCCAATCTGAATCTGTGTAGCCATACAATCTATACTCATGGCTACCATCATAATATAAACCAAATTCTATAGTCCCTTTCAGATATCTCATCACGTGTTTTGCAGTTACTAGGTGAACCCGTCTCGGTTGAACAAGATATTGACTTAAGGTGTTCAAAGCAAAACAAATGTCTGGTCTGGTATTTGTTAAGTACATGAATGACCCAATGATCTGTCTATAATGAGTCATATCCACTAAATCTGATGAGTCATCAGCTAACAGCTTCAGGTTGGACTCCATGGGTGTGGCCATGGATTTTCATTCCAACATATTAAATCTCTTCAATATATCTACTGCATACTTTCCCTGGTTGAGAAATATTTCTTCTGAACTTTGCCATACTTCCAGACCTAGGAAACAATGCATTAACCCAAGGTATTTCATCTCAAATTCTTCTGCTAGTTTCTTCTTTCTTTCCATGACCTGTTTCTCATTTCCTGTTAAGGATAAGTCATCCACATATAATAACAGGATGACAAGTTCATCTTCTACAACCTTGAGATAAAGGTTAGGATCAGCTTTACTCTTGGTAAATTCTCGATCCATCAAGAAGCTATCCATCATGTCATACCTTGTCGAACTCAGATATCTTATGTTGTCACTCACCCTGAAGTGGATTATTATCTTCCTCATTCATTATATATAGGTGGTTCTATGCTTGATATATACTGATCAATATAGTATGTCATGTCATAGTCTATTATTTCTGAGGTAAATCACGAACCTTTCTTTGTACACTTGTTCTTGTAGATCCATATGGAGGATACTATGTACTTCCCTTTATGTCTCGAAATCATATTGTATACATCATTCCCCATGATCAACTGTTATTCTTTTATCATAGTTTCTTTTATAGCATTCTTTTCTTCATCTTGAGTTATCTCTCATACCCATGGTGATCTTCATCCTTTGAGGTGGACCTACCACTTTATGAAGCTCTTTCTTCTGTCATGGTGTCTCTGACCCTGGGAGCTTCAGATTCATTTTTATTGAATTGTCATCACTTGTTCTTTAGAACAAGTCTTGTCCTTCTTTTCTTGTAGGAGGTTGTACAAGGCCTTTCCTACAATTCAAATGCACCAGTTGCATGGTTATAACTATTTCACGAAACATATGCATAATGACAAATTCTTATGCATCATGCAACTATTTAGCCAATACAACATTCATCCATATCTCACAGAAACTTTCTAGATGCCTTCCATCTCTACCCTGACATCATTGAGATTGTGCACTAATCCAATATGTCAACAAAGAGGTTTGATAAGTAGCACTGGAGAGTTGTATAGCACCATGAGCTACATACCCATAACATGCATATTAGTAGTATTAATGTAAACAATCTATCATGCATAACACATCAACAGAATATAATCAAATGTATAACAAAAAAATATCATGAAATGGAAACTGAATACTTATCTTTTATTTGTTTTGTGGGTAGACTCCATCTTGATCATTCTGCTCTATCATCTTCTTCATTCATGAAATCATCATTTCTTATCCAAATGATAAGATGAATAAGAGGTTCTTCAAGAATTGAGTTTTTCATATTCCTCATCGCTTGAGGGATCTTCTTTGAATGGTGAGATCTTGATCTTCAATTGCTCCCATATTCTTCTTCTCTTCTTATTAGTCAAGCTGAAAGTAATCACTTACTTCTGGCATACATTCTTCTTCTACCGCTTCAAGTTGTTCTGCATTCTAGATCTTCACATTCTTCAACTGTTTTCTTAAAGCCATCTTCTGATTTAAGTTCTTATCTTCAAATAGCTTGATCAAGGAATCAAACATATTCAGTGTCTTTAGGGAAGACACTTGTGGTATAAGTTGATTCATGATTGAATCAACAATGATCTTCTTGGCCTTGATCAAGTTGTTCTTGTGTAAGGCTTTGAGCCTCATCTTCGTATGGAACTGGAACCTCTATACTCATGTAGGTTTGCAATTCATTTTCTTCAGAGAGATCAAATACTTCCATGCTTGGAAGTTGTCAGCAGATGTGATATATCACTTTGAAATGAGAACCTCAAATGCAAATAGCAAAAGATTAGATCTTACCGATTTGAGGTGTCCGTCCTGCTTCCGGAGCTGGCTGATCTAGGGTTTGTCAGAGAAACCCTAATTTTAAAAACTTGGAATCTTTCAAATATTATTGGATAGAAATATATATCTCTTCAAATGGAGCTGTCCAATTTACTCCTTTTCTGAAAACAGTGGAGGGAAGCTCCCGGAACAGGAAGCCCTAGTTTTCCAATTTCTTTTGCAGAAATGCCTGTTACTGTTTCTATTATATCTCAGAAATTACTACTCCTCTGTGTCTGAAATTTCTCACTAAGGTAACCTTGAATGTACCGAATCTAACACAATAGTTTTAATTAGAATTTGTTTCACCACTTGGGATTTATGATCATTTTCCCAAGGTGACCTGTTACAAGACTGTTCAGAATAGTGAAGTTGTATGGAATGCCACGTGTCATTGGTTCATCTTCAGGTTCTGAAATTTGGATCATAGAAATTAAATTCGGTGCTATTTCTGCAACATCTTTAGGAATTCCATTTGGACCTCTTTATCCCACGCTACAACAATTCTCCCCAGGTGTCCTGTTTAGGGATGAATTCTAGAAGAGGATGGAACCCTAACGTGGAGGGGTCATATCTCCCAGAATATAGCGAATCTGAGGATGAATTTTGGAGACAGTGTAAATCAGGATTTCATATTCATAATATGCAATTTTCAATGCCTGACCCTTTTCCAATCGCAGGATATAGTGAATGTACCAAAACTTAGCCATTTTAGTATTTAGGGTTTTTCCAGATCGGGGTCAAACTAGGGTTTGACTTTCCTAGAGTTTCACCCAACCAAATTTCTTGATCTAGGTCTCTAAGATTCGATTTTGATGAGGAGAAAAATCCTATGCTGGGCTCACTCAAATATTCTTCTTCTGTAGAAATCCCTAATTTTCCGCACCAAAACTGGAAATGCTCAGAATCGAATTCCACTTCGACAGAAAGATGCGCCCTTAAATGGATAGTCAATATAGCCTTCTTTTGCTGATAGATCATGGATAGAGACCCAAAAGATAAGAATCCATAGATTCTTTAGCTGCACAATGTATTCTTTCAGGGTGGCTCTGATACCATGTTAAATTTTCATATGCTTAGCTAAGACATCAGTATTTCATTTCATTTTTATAACAAAAGCATATATACAGGATCACTGAAAGATAGACAAGCACAACCATACAAAAGGAACACAAAGATTTATCCTGGGAAAACACTAAAGGAAAAAACCGAG
>LPNX010117507.1:269119-289526 GCA_001517045.1 Pseudotsuga menziesii | reverse complement strand
TCCTCAATATAGATGTCCCAAAAAGATAAAAGATAAAACCAGTAAGGAGATCAAAGCCTGATCCTCCTCCTTCTCCAGCTACTTCTCTTCTCCACTAATTTGCTACACCAGTGAGAGTGTGTGTCACAAATGAGGAGAGCTACACCTCTATTTATATTCATTCGTTCACTTCAATTAACTCATCTGACATGTAGGCTCGAGTTAATCATGTAGGCTCGAGTTACACATGTAGGCTCAAGTAACCACACTGGGGTGCTAATGACCCACCTTTGCAATTAGAGGGGACTACCTCATGACTCTTATTAGTTCTTCCGATTAGAAGCATCGAGGTACAAATTAATACAAGTGGTTCTCTTGGTAGGACCATCGGGGACTAGAAAAGATACATATAGAATATTCTTCGAAGTTACAATATTTCAACACAACAGATGTGATCCCGAAGATCACAAAGAAGCAATGGGTGAAAATCAGCATCACGAGGGTAAATCCCCACCCGAAGGGATAGTTTCTACACTCTATTTCCGATTTCAATAGCCAGAGGGGATAACCCCCATGAAAAATATATTCCCATCGGTGTTGCCTCATTTTTATGGAAAAGCGATAGAGGATCTAGATGAATTTCTTTTTGAATTTGACATCCTTTGTCACAGCTATGACTGCACCACCAATGCACAGAAGATGAAACTTTTTCCTACCACTCTGAAGGACAATGCATTACGTTGGTTTATGATCCTGGGTGGGGGAATTGTCACTACCTAGGACCGGATGAAACAGGTGTTCCTAGAAATATCAGGAGTATTGCAATACCAAGGATAAGAGAGAAGAACTGTTTAAACTGGTACAAAGGGATGATGAAAGTGTGGAAGATTTTGTTGAAAGGCTTTTATATAATGTATAGAGAGCTGGACAGACTAATATGGGGTTAGATGTCCTCAAAATAATCCTACTTTGTGGGATTAGGAAATATTGCCTAGACATGTTGAACCTGTTAGGAAAGGGGGATATATCAAAGGATTCCTTTGAAAAGATCATTGTACTATGCAAAAGGTATTCCAGGGGATCTTCCAGGAACAACAAACGGGACAAACGGGACAAATTAGAACGTGATGTATTTGAAAAAACACAAAAGTCATCTAATGGAGAAGCCACCATAGTAGAAATAGGAAATCTCCTTGAAAATTTCAAGACAGAAATGATGAGCTCCATCTCCTCAGAAATAGATGTCCCGAGGGAAAAGAAGAAACAAGAAATAGAGGATCTCACACTTGGTATATTCTGCCCTAAATGTAGGAAGAACCACCCTCTAAAGGAGTACCCGCTTGACAAGGTAGAAGTGTGTCAGCTCTATGAGCTGAACCATGACACAAAATAATTCCCTTCACTACTTTAAGTGAAGGAATTCCTGCAGGAATCAACTCCAGATGTGGAACCGGCCTACTTTATTGCACAAAAAAAGCCTTGGTAGCCTCAAAATCAAGGTATGGCTCCAGACTTGTTTCCATTTCTAAATAACATGAATAATTGGAATAATATGCAACACATGAATAGAAAATTCCCTTCATCTTATTCTAACCAATAATGGTATACCTCTCAACCTCCGATGAAAAATTTTAACTACTGGAACCCTTGGACATAGCCACAAAACCAACAAAATTATTGGTATCTTGGATGGAGGAACTTCAATCCAGGGAACCAGTTCCCCCATAAAAAACCTCCTCAACAACTTCCACATAAAACGTTTCCTCGTCAGCCATACCCTCTTCAACAATACCCTCAGCCTTAGCAGCAGTCATAGTTGCAACTCCAGAAAAATGAAGTCCCCAATATGATGATGTGACCATAGCTTCCTGCTCAACCTAACCCCAACCCAAATAATAAAGTAGTCCATCAGTTTGAAACTACCAACATGCCCACTTACTCCATTACTCCAGTACCCTACAACGGCATCCGCTTACAATCAAGGAGGGTAGTGGAGCCTTTGTTCATTGAGGATGTTCCATCCTCTGTGTGTGAAGAAAGGATGAACCAAAAGTATTTATCCAATACAGTGACCCCCATTACTAAAGATGTGAAACATCCTACCAATATGATGACTGAAACACAAGAAGATACATTAATCGACACACAACCTACACAATTGATTAGGGAACCACCATACCCTGAAATATTAATATTACCGAAGGTATTGGGACAACCTCAATTTAATCTCTTAGGAGAGTTAAAAAATCTCTATGTTAAAATTCCACTCCTTCAGGCCCTTCATGATGTACCTATCTATGCCAGAACCGTTCAGGATCTGTGTACAAGGAAACTAGGAAAAAAACCCAAGGATCCTCCCACTGTTCATGTCATAGGGAAATTATCTGAATTAATAATGGGGAAAACCCTCTTGGCCAAATACGATGATCCTGGGAATCCCACTGTCACTATGTAGATTGGGAGCACACAAATACCCAATGTACTGGTAGACTTAGGCACAATAATTAACGTCATGACCATTGAAACTGTAAGGAAAATTGGGCTCACTAATCTCAGGCCAACTCCTACCATTTTAGAACTGGAAGATAGATCCAATATTAATCCTGAAGGAATATTGGATGACCTCATTATCTCAATTGATTCATGGGAATATCCTGCTGACTTCTTGGTTTTACAACCTAAGTCACAACTAGGAGGACACCCATTGATCCTGAGAAGGACCTGGTTAGCTACAGTTCATGATTGCATCAGCTGTTGGTCTGGGTCTATGACCATATCAGATGGAACCGAGATAAAGAACCTCACTCTCTATCCTCCATCTTGGCCGAGCTTAGAAGTTGAAACTCCGTTATGGATGGAGCCAGAGGAGGAAGAGGGCATTTATCCATTATTAATGATAGGGAAGGCCTTGAATTTTAAAGATGAAACTGAAGACGATTCCATTAATAATTTCATTAGTGAACCCACTTCTGTCAATAAGAAAATTTATCAGATCCTAAATGCTACTCTAGGTGAAGAGGAACAAGAAAATATCATAGAGGAGACATTAGTCAGTGATACTCACATAGTTCCAGTGTTAAAAAATTCAAAAAGTGTTCCTGTCGAGGTATATTCTGGAAAAAACCTGAATATCAATCCCAGTCTTTCCCCAGATGAACAAGAACGCCTAATCACTCTCTTAAAAAAAAACAAGGGGGAATTTTCCTGGGAGTACATAGACATGAAGGGAATCCCTTCTAATCTATACACCCACCACATTTATATCAAAAGTGACTCTCGACCTATGTGATAGCCTAAATGAAGAATGAATCCCAATCTTAGGGACATAGTGAAGGAAGAAATTCAAAAACTCTTGGAAGCAAGATTTATATATCCCATTTCAGACAGCGAGTGGGTGTCTCCACTTGTGATAGTACCCAGGAAGAATGGTAAATGGAGAGTCTATGTGGACTATAGAGAGTTGAACAAGGCAACACAGAAATATCACTTTCCCCTACCTTTCATCGATCAAGTACTTGACACCTTATCCAAGAAGAATTTTTTCTCCTTCCTGGATGGGTTTAGCAGGTACAATGAAATCCAGATTGCTCCTGAAGACCAGGATAAAACTACCTTCACCTGTCCCTAGGTAACTTTTGCATACAGAGTACTTCCCTTTGTCTTATGCAATGCACCAACCACATTTCAAAGAGCTATGATTGGCATCTTTTCAGAATTGGTTAATGATAGTATGGAAATTTTCATGGATGATTTTACTCCTTATGGAAAAGACTTTGAAGAAGCATTGAAAAACTTGGAAAAGGTTTTAACAAGCTGCGATCAGACCTAGCTATGTTTGAGCACTGAAAAGTGCCATATGATGATGAGTGAAGGGGAATTGTTGGGGCATTTTATCTCTACTGATGGTATTCAGGTCGACCCCTCTAGAATTAGGGTAATAAAAAATATACCTACTCTTGGAACTCATAAATAAGTGTGAAGTTTCTTAGGGCACGCTGGATATTACAAAATATTTATAGAAAATGTTTCCAAACTTGCCTCTCCTTTGTTTTCATTGTTAATGAAAGATGTGCAATTTACATGGAATGAGGCATGCTAGACAACATTTGTTAAACTTAAGGAGAATTTGTCCACAGCTCCCATCCTAAGAGGGCCCAATTGGGCCCTGCCCTTTCACATTTCTTCAGATGCCTCTGATACTGCCATTGGAGCAGTTTTAGGAAAGTAGGATGGTCAAGCACCTTATGCAATTTATTATATTAGCAAAAACTTAGCCCCTCCTGAACTTAATTATACTATTACCAAGAAGGATTTTTTAGCCATTTTTTACTCCATTAACAAATTCTAACATTATATCAGTGGATATCCTACCTTTATTCACACTGACCACTCAACCATCAAGTATCTAATGAATAAACTGGTTACAAATGCTTGGGTAACTAGATGGCTGTTATTATTACAGGAATTTGATATTACCATTAAAGACAGACCTATAAAAGAAAATGTTTTCACTGATTTATTATCTCGTTTTACTAATAGTGATGATAATCTGCCTGTTGAGGACTCTTTTCCAGATGAACACTTATTTCTAGTTTCATATCACTCCCATTGGTATGCAGATGTTGCTAACTACTTGGTTGTAGGGAATCTTCTGGAACATTTGTCAGAAAGATAAAAGAGGAAAATCATTCAACAAAGTGCCAGGTATTGGTGGATAGACGATCATCTCTTCTACACAGGCCCTGATCTTGAGATTACAAGATGTGCAAGAGAAGATGAAATATTCCATATTCTGGAGGCCTGCCATGACGTGCCTTGTGGGGGACATTTTGTAGATAGGAGGACAAGACACAAAGCACTAAGAACGGGCTACCATTGGTCGACCCTTTTCAGGGATGCAAAAAAATATGTCCAGTCTTGTGACAATTTCCAGAGGATGGGCCAACCTAACAGATTGGATCAAATTCCTCTTCAACCACAACTGGTGGATGAACCTTTTCATAGATGGGCCTTATATTTTGTTGGCCCTATCAGCCCTCATTCCAAGCAGAAATCCTACATCTTGGTTTGTACCAACTACATGACAAAATGGGTAGAAGTTGTGGCTTTGGTGAAAGCCAATGACCAGCCTGTGATCGATTTCATGTATGGTGAAATATTTACCCATTTCAGAGTACCCAAGGAAGTGGTTACATATGGAGCACCTCAGTTTGTGTCACATCAATTTGAAGCTTTGCTACAGAAGTACCATATTCAGCACCAGATAGCTTCACCATACCATCCCCAGGCCAATGGCCAGGTGGAAAGCACTAACAAATTTATTGAAGCCATCCTTACCAAATGGGTCAGGAGCCATCGTAGAGACTGGGATGATAGAATTCTTGAAGAATTGTGGGCATATCGTACTACTTGGTGCAATACTATAGGTTTCTCTCCTTATGACTTGGTGTATGGGAAAAGTGTTGTCTTCCCCATTGAATTTGAAATCAATACTTTGAAGACAGCTACGAAGGTAAACTTAGATGTGACTGAAGCCCAGAAGAGAATATTGAATCAATTGAATGAACTTGATGAGAAAGGTTTAGCTGCTATGGCTCAGACAGTATTAATCCAGCAACAGAGATCCAATTAGCACGATCGATTCATCGAAAAGAAAGTCTTCTATGAAGGAGACTGGGCATTATTATACGATTCAAGATTCAAAAGGGACTTCAAGGGTAAGTTACACACAAGATGGTTGGTCCCGTACCTGGTTGCTGATGTGCATAGATGACTATGCATGCAACGGGGGAGACAACCCAGACCGAGATCCTTAAAGCAGGCTCCAAGCTGTTTGGGATGGTTGTTCCCGACAGGTTTAAAGGCTCTGTTAGCCTAAAGGTTTTAATTGTATAAAAATCTAAGAGATAGGTATAACACTACTGGTTATTTATCAGTTACGTATTTATGTCTATATAAATTAATAAATGTTCTTAATTACAGTGTTAATAAACTAAGTTAAATCAGTTTATAAATATAGAAAATTAAATAACTATTAACAAGCTTCATTATTAACAAAGATACATTATATACATCTGTACATAATCGATAATGAAAAGAATAACCAGTGTATGACATCAATATAAACATCTGTTTCCAATAGTTTTTTTAACAATATAATAAACAGAAAATAAAAAACAAATTATCCTAATCTACGTACTATCTTGATCAGGAGCAATGCGAAAACTAAACTGAAATCAGATCTGCTAACAGGAATATCAATAATCTTGACAATCTTCAAAATAAATTTATAAATCATCAAGATCATGCAATAGACATGTAAACCATGTATGTAACGATGTCAGTCACCAATTTACAACATGGCATCATTAACAGATCGATATCAGCACAAGTCAATAGCCAAAACATAATACATTTGCACAATTTCATAAAAGAGATTATGACAAACATGCATAATATAGAAAAATAGTAACAAGACTAAGGATAGCATACACATGTGTTAAGCATAAAACCATAAACATATATATAATTTATCACCAGTTTAAAGATTGTATCTGCTGACAGGAAGCTGTCTCCAGTTACAAAAGATCAAACCGTAGTCTTGTTATCCTTGTTCCCCAAACTATCGACCCCTTCCCCCACATGATATCTCTCCTTAAATACATGTAATATTAAAAAATAAACAGTCCTAAAAAATAGAGATAGCCAAGATCGAACCATCTAACCAAATTCCCTTAAAAATGACAAGTAAGACATGTCATTTTTCCATATACGTAAAAACGCCAAGAAATTGTAAAGATTCGATCCATGAAAATCGAAAATCTCAATGATGAAACAACACCTGGAAAACCTAGTAGTTGATCTGTTCCGATCAATGTGGGGGATCATCCAAAAATAGACAGTCATCAAAATATGAGCATGAATAGAAACCATATTGCCTGGAATAAACCAGATAAAAAAATAATAAAATCAACACACAAATAGAAATCGAAATGACAAATGCTATGTAATAAACATAAATAAAACAAATAAGTACCTGTACATAGGTAACCTGATCGTTAATCCATCAAAACTTCAAAATATGAAACTGATAGCATATACACCCAAAGACATTACAAATTTACAGGCGCATTGAAGACTTGGATGTTCAAACCACTCGACTGACTTAGCGACTGACCCTTAAACTGCATAAGCGCAACCTGAGAATTAAGCTCCTGAAGCTTTTCCTCATTCTTATCATTCTCACTCTGTAATTTAAGAACCCTTCTAATCAATTTGTTCTTATGGTTTTTCAAACGTATGAGATGCTTGTCACTCAAGTCCACTTTCTCCTTTAACTTCAGATTATCAGCCTCCATCAAATCGCGATTGGCTACTACTTCATTTACCCTTTCCTCCATCGTGCGTATCTTGTCTAAAATATAGTTAATGAATAGAGGATGCATCATATCCCTGACCTCACGAAGAACAGGCGAGCTTGTCTCTACAGACTTCGCTTTAAATGGACGATCAATAATATGATCCTCTCGAGCGTCTTTTTCACACACAGGAGTGTCTCTGCCAATCACCGGAGGACTCTCATCAACAAGGTTCGAAACAAACTCAGGCTGAACATTGTTATCATTAACAGGCAGTGGAAGATCTATTTCTTCATCATCTAAGACCACAGTCTCAACCCGAACATTATCAGTCACGGGGGTTTTGACAAAATTACCTTTTTCCATGCTCTTGGTGAATCTACCTACCAACTTGGATTTCGGTCTGTCTCGTCCACGATTGCAAATTTTATCTGTATTGTTTTGTGGCGTAATCGGTGATAGAGATGAAAATCCCCTCACGCGTTTAGAACCCAGGGGAGTATCAACGCTTCTCACTGTAGTAGACACCGGATCATGGCAAGGTTTAGGACTCATACGGCCAGGATTAGACAGGGTTTTACGTGAAGAAGGGACTGAGACTAGACTCGGCTCTTTATGCTTGTTGCATTCCTCAGGGTTGTCAAACTAGCAATGGAAAAAAGAGGAAAAGCCATTGGACTCGACGAACTCGTCCCAGGACCGATTTGACTTCTGAAGCTCCTTATCAATTAACATGCGGACTAAGCCATGGTGAAAGAGACTATGACTAACATTTTTAGGACCCCTTTTAATGGCAGCAGACATCTTAAATAGACTTTGCAACAAATAATAGGGTAATTTAAGCGGCAAACCTATAAATGCAGACATGATCTTGAGATGATAGACATACGCTGAAGACAAGCGGCCTTCACAAGTCAGGTATCTGTGGATCAAGTCGAGAATAGGGCGCCACTCCTTTCTGAAACATTTGCGAGCTACTCCACTGTGGAACGAAACTTCTTGACCAGGGTTCTTTAGGAGCTGCCACCACTCAGTAATATCCATCTTCTTATATTTAAACCATCTCTCACCGGTCAGTGACAGACCAGTGGCAACCGCCACTGATTGCTCGTCTACCCGAAAACAGAGGTCACCCACTTCAGCCTAAAAATCAACCGGGGAGAGAGCGAAAACCCTTGTGACTTCGGGGTTGGAATCAGAGAATTTACTTATAAATGGAATCCACCCAATAGCCTGAACCTTTGACGACAACTCAGGGTTCGAATCCAGCAATGTAATTTCGCAAGGCTCAACCCTCACTACTGGTGCCATTACTGACCGCGTCAAGGCACGTAACCGCACACAAAACAAATACCACAGCTTGGCACAAGACAACAAATTAGAGAACGAGCACTCCAGGTAAAGACTGAGCAAGAACAGGTAATGAAATTTCACCTTGTGATAAGTAGAATAAGCCATGCATAAATGCAGACTATACCCCTGCAAGTTCGGCATAAATGAAAGCATTATCGCTCAGAGAGATAATAGATTAATGAGGAATGACGGTTGAAGACTCCAAATAACTCATGTTATCATTATTTAACTGGCATTAATAATATGAGGCCCTTCGCTGTACACAGAACAAGTGTTCCATTGACACGCAGCCACGATGGAGGAAAAGTACTAAGACTTAAACGTGATGGACAGGGTTCAGTACCAGTGTCATGATATCATATCGACTTCGCAACAGGTGGATCAAGATGGAGGCTACGACATAATTTTGATCTGACGATACACCATAATACATACCACCCTTACCATAGATTCGACTTACCCTCCAAAGGTGGCGGACAATAGAACATAATTACAAACCATCAAGTCGAAACTAGACTTTGGAATATAAACCATATAAAAGTCAACGTAAATGGTTAATATCAACGATGGTTTGTAAACTTAGGATATGGAGGATATGGCACGTAAAACATTTGGCCTTCGTGCTCTAGGATTTTACGAAAGTCATAACAAACCGACCATTGATAACCATTAATCAACTCACAAATGAAATCCATAATAATGTGACAAACCATACCAGGATCAACTATTCCAATATCGTGAGCTTGTAAATAGTTATAGTAACGAAATCAATCAATAAAATAGATTTATAATATTTTGGACAAGATGCAAGACTAGGATGATGAAAACAGATATAGGAATCATTAATACTCATCCACCCAAAATAATAATTTCATAGTAGTGATTTCGCTAATCTAATATAGTTCACAAAGGTTGTTTAAAAATATGGAATTTCACTAAATTAGTAGCTCAACAAAGGCCATCCTTTCAGTAGCTGGAAATTCATTGGGTTTGTCCCTTTAAAATTTGAACATTTCATAAAAAAAAATGGGATTTTGTTTGATGAAATATGTTTTTAAAGGTTGTTGAGCAGGGGCACAACAGATGGCGACTTGCTGGGTGGAACAGTTATCTCTGTTCTTTGACCTGAAATCATGCGAACAAAAAAATTAAATCCTTAATATGAGCCATTATACAAAGATCACTATTTTAACATCTCAAACAGATTCAAGTATTTCACAGTTCTAAAAATTACCAGAAAATTACAGTTTCATTCATTTATTTGATAAAAATCAGGTTTGTAACAAAAATCAGTCCTAAAAGAGTAAGACAGTGAAATGGCTTAGTCTTAAAGAATAAAATCTCAATACCACAAGCATGGCCCTGCTACCAGCAGGCGTCCATAGCCTCGACAGGGTTGCTTCAAAACCCAGAGAATGCCAGTATCCCATCTGCTAGTTATAAATATACAATTCTGGTTGGGGTGAACTGTTACCATTATTTTCTTTTAATTTTATCACTCATGAAGGCTATGGTTCAGGCTTGGTGACCCGATAGTAACCATATCAGTCACCAGTCTACATTGCAGTAAAATGAACCGGCTCGTGATGATACCTTTCATCCCTCAGGTTTTTCTGTCCAAAGGTCATTGCCCAGGCTTGGTGACCAGAGACGACAATGTTACTGAATGCAAACCTATGATCCTAAACAGATCGGCTCGTTATGAGACCTTCTGTCCTTCAGACTGTTTTGCAAATGTTCCAATCCATCCTTGTCCAGAACGTAATTATTGTTAATCTCAAATGAGATTATCTTAGCAGATAGGGAGGCAAATCTGATCCTCTTTACGAGAAGGGATGGCGTAAAAGATTTAAATAGATAACTTTACCAAGTACTGCCTTAATCCCTTTGGGAAAATATTTGCAGAGACTGATATAATTAATTAATATTAACATGGTTTAAGACTTTCTGGTAAAATCTAGAACGATGAAAACACCATTCTCTGTTCAAGAAGTAAAACAGAATGACAGTTTCTAGGATAGTAATGTCTTCGTGCACGATTTACAGATCAATTACAGAACTTGAAATGAGTCATCAGTTTGAGGTTTGATAAATTTATCAGGTTCACAACACACAAATAAAACAGCAAATAAATAAAAAAGAAAACGAAATAAAATCCATCAAGCAAGCACACCACACAGGTATATACAGGATAATCCCTTGAGGGGGATCAACAAAAATATCTCTTAATCAAGTGACCATTTACTGGAAGGTTGTCAATGTCACCCTCCAATGTTTGCAACCTGAAAGTGCTAGGACCAAGTTTTTCTGTAATAATAAATGGTCCCAGCCACAAGCATTGGAACTTTGTATGTTTTCCTTTATCTTCGTGCTCCTTGTCCCATTTTAGGACTAAGTCACCTACTTCCAAATATCGACTGAATGAATTTCTGAGGTCAAACCAAAGCTTCACGGTCTGCTGGTGTTTTTCAAACTTATTCCTAGCCAACTCCCTATCTTCCTCCAGTTTATGCAAGGTGTTAATTTGATGCTCCATGGAAGAACATGGGGTCTCCTGGACTGACTGGGAAAGTTGTAAAGAGGGTAATAACAAATGAGGAGGCAAAATAGCTTCCTTGCCATATACCAGGAAAAAGGAGAGTTTCCTATGGCAGCTTTGGGAGTCACTCTGTCAGCCCACAAGGTATTCGATAGGGCATTATGCCAATTCCTATGATGATTTACCACCGTACGTTTCAGAATCTTGATTAAATTTTTATTAGAAGATTCAGCTAACCCATTACCCTGGGGATAATAATTAGCTGAATACTTTAATTTTATTCCCTTTTCCAATGCATATTCAGTTAATTTAATAGAAGAGAAATAAGTTGCACTGTCAAAAATCAGAGATTCAGGAACACCGAATCTGGTGATAATAAAAGAATCAAGGAACGATATCACCTGTTCTAAATTAACTACTCGCAAAGGGATGGCCTCAACCCATCTTGTGAAGTAGTCTGTGGCTGTCAAAATGTATTTATACTGCTGTGAAGAATCTGGTGTGATTGGGCCAACAATATCTAGACCCCATTGCTGAAATGGGACTTCGATAATAACCAGCTGGAGGGGTAACGCTGCCTTCTTCAATCTGCCTCCTGCTCTCTGACACTCTTGGCACTTCCTGGCGAAATCATATGTGTCTTTGAACAATGTGGGCCAGTAGTAACCAGCTTTAAGTATCTTATGGGCAGTGGTTTCTCCACTAAAGTGTCCTCCGGCTGGTCCTGCATGTAGTTGAGATAACACATTATTAGCTTCATTTCTTTCTAGACAACGAAGGAGAACTCCTTCGAAATTATTTCTAAACAAAATGTTATCAATAAGCTGATAAGGGGAAGATCTCAATCTCAAATCTCTTTTATTACATGGGTCTAAATGTTCAGGAGCATTCCCATGGAATAGAAAGAACTTAATATCATTATACCAAGAATCAGGAGGAGTAGAGATCGAAAAAACTTCCCTTTCAAATAAAGAAGGTTCGCTAAAGTAGTGCAGATCAGGTTCAGAACTGTCCGCAGACCCAGCTGCTAGCTTGCAGAGTCCTTGTCCCCTGACAATCTTTAAAGGTTTTATTTCCAGGTCATATTCCTGAAGTGCTGAAACCCAATGTGCTCGTTTTTCACCAAGATCCTTTTGTACCAAGAGATTTCTAACTGCAGAATATGGTACAATGACTTTGGTGTGGGACTTCAGCAAGTAAGGCCTGAAATGTTTAACAGATTTGAAAATAGCGAAAGCTTGCTTGTCTACTTCTGGGTAATTTAATTCTCCACCGTTCAAACTAGGACTCGTAAAAGCGATAGGAGCTTCATTATTTTCCTAGTTTTTCTATGTTAGAACAGCAGCATATGAAGAATCAGAAGCAAACGTATACAAAATGAAAGGTTTGGAAAAATCTGGGCTAGTTAGAGTAGGAGCTTCAGCAATAGCTTTTAAGATGTCATGAAAAGATTGCTTCTCATTAGTAGACCATTTAAAATCAACATCTTTTTTTATCATTTTCTGAAGCGGCCTAACAATTTCCGTGAACCCAGGAATAAATCTAGAAACAAAATTGATCTTCCCAAGAAACGACTGCATAGACTTTTTTGAGTGAGGCATCGAAATATGCGATGTAGCACGGGTACGTTCTGGGTCAATATTGATGCCTTGTTTAGAAATAACAAAACCCAGCAACTTACCTTCTGTGACTGAAAAGATAGATTTCTTAGGATTTAGAGAAATCCCATACTTCCTGCAACGCTCAAAAACTCTCCTGAGATGAGTTAAATGATCAGTTCTGTTTTTTGAAAAGACGGTAACATCATCAAGATAAATAACAACAAACTTACCGATCAGACCTCTGAAGACGATATCCATTTCCCTCTGAAATGTTGCTCCGACATTAATGAGACCAAATGGCATCTTCCTATATGCATAGGTTCCCCAAGGAGTCCTAAAAGTTGTTTTCAACTGGTCAGCTTTGGATACTAACACTAGGTTGTACCCTGAGAAACCATCTAGATGTGAAAACATTTCAGATCCCGAGACCTGTTGCAAGATTTTCTCCATTGGAGGAACAGGATAATTGTCCTTATCTGAAACCTTATTCAGGTTTCGGAAATCGACACATAACCTGATGTCGCCATTTTTCTTTCTCACGGGTACACGATTCGCTACCCACTATGCATGCCGAACCGGGAAAATTATTCTGGCGGCAAGGAGTTTATTCAGCTCCTTCTTGACAGCTGGTTCTAGGCTGGGATGCATTTTCCTCAATTTTTGTTGAAAAGGCTTAGCCTCTGGTTTCATAGGAATGCCATGTTGCATTATATTAGGGTCAAACGTTTTCAGGTCGTCATACGTCCATGCAAATATGTCTTTGAACTCATTGAAGAGTTTAATGAAAGCTGTTTTTTCTTGGGCAGTACATGGACTACCCAAGTTTACACATTGAGGGTTGTGTTCAGTACCTAGATTTACAATGTCAGATTGCATGATGGAGCTATTAGTTTTACAATTCCTTGCAGCTTTAAATTTATCCTTCAAGTCATAGAATTTCTTAAGTTTGATTACTGATCTGGGAAGAGCACTAACCTGATTGAGAGATTCCTGAATTGAGCAAGGCTTATGGATTACCGTAAAATTATATAGATCCTCATCGTGAGTCATTTCGTCAATGACCGCATCCTTAAAAGTATCCTTCAAAGTCAGAAAATCGATCAACTGCTCGTCGTTGTTGAAGACTCTCCAATTTGCTATGTTGTCAGGTATAGAAGGTCTGAAAAGCAATTCAACCGAGAAAGAATCAGTAAGCATTCCTTCGGATGGAATTAACCTTGAAGCAACATTAGCTAAAAGATCAGCTTCCTGATTTAGATAACGAGGGATGGAACTTATGTTAAAGGCTTCAAATGCTAGTAGTAAATTCCATACCTCTGCCTGATAATTTCTCAGGTGTCCAGCAATGCAATGGATGGTGTTACGTACCTGTCTAACAATTATCTCAGAGTCCCCTAACACTACCAAATCTTTGGCTCCCACGTCAATTGCTTTTTTCAGCCCTTGAATCAGAGCTTCGTATTCAGCCACGTTGTTGGTGCATTCGAATTCTAACCTGCAGGCAATGAAATATCTTTTTCCATAGGGGTCTAACAATAAGAAACCTGCACTAGCCCCTTCTTTTGACTTAGATCCATTGAAATATAAATACCAAAGACCATTGTTCAGATCTAAGTGTGTCGCATTTGGGGCTGGAATCTCATCTGTAATTTGTGAAAAATGGCAAATTTTAGACTGCTGTTCTGCACCTGTTATTGATGAAGTTTCAGCTTCAAAATCCCCAAAGAAAGAATCTTCCATATAGTTTCCCATTATGGTATCGGTGAATAATATCGGTTCATTCGAATCATCCAATTCGGTGACGATATGCTTCATGTAGCGTTCTCGATCAATTCTGATTTTATTCGGGTGACCATTATGAGATATCCATAAGTGTGACGAACCGGTAGCAAAATATCCCTTCAGTTTCTCAGACCAATCTCTACTGATAAATATACCATATGCTTCTAGGATGTCTGCTACGATTATATCAATAATAAAATGGACTTGAGGATTCAAAGCTAACCTTATCAGCACCTCTTTCAACTTACCTATTACTTTTACGTTTGAACGATCAAGCTGTACAATACTTGTATCACAAGGCACAGGGACAGCATTAATTTTTTTACATACAGAGTATGGCATAACATTCTTGGAGGCCCCTGAGTCTATCATGCAGTTATGTACTTTACGATTGCATATTTCAAACGTATGTAAAAAGGGTGGAGTTGAAGAATCAGATTTCTTGCCTATGGATGATGCATTGGCTGAAGATTTTGTTGGGTTATCTTTAGTGTTAGCAGAGCTGTTTTGACTTGAAGGAATTTTTCCACTTTTAGTTGGAGAGACCCCTTGCATCATTTTATCCCTAATCACTGGTAACTTAAGTAGTTCATAGATGGAGATATTGGCCCTGATTTTCTTTAAATCTTCAATCAGATCATATTCTAAATCAAGAGAGGGTGCAGATTTACTACTTGCAGGTTGAGTTTTTGTTTGTGCAGCTGAACTATTATCTGTAGCAGCTGTAGAAGGTTCCCCTAAGGGTTGATATTTCTTGCTTCTAGTGTTATACTGATGCTGATTTACATTGACTACACCTACATCTTCATCATCAGTCAATTCTGAAGTATCCCAGAAATGGCTGATAACTTGAGGAGGTTTATCTTCTATGTCATTATCTTTATCTTGGGTGCCTTCAGAACTCTGTCCTGAAGATTGAGTTTCGTTTTCAGATGATGTTTCTAGACCTGAAACTAGCAGCTTGAGGAAACTGTTAATTTCTTCAACACTATTAGCTTCAGACGGTGGAGTTTGTCTAGGAGCTGTATTCGGGAATGGCCTTCTGAAAGGTTGTCTAGGTGGTTCTTTAGGAGGAGTGTTTTTAGAAGTGCCTTTCTTTAAATCAATGATTTCATTATACAGTTTTTTAATAACTCTCTGTAGGCTATCTAGGTCTAATGAATCCTGACCCTTTTTCTCAGGTTTTGTGTTCTTGGTAGGAATGTCAGTCTTCTTACGAGAAGAAGATGCAACATCTGTGTCTACTCCAGGATTTGCTTTTATGGCAGACATATCTTTCTCAACCTTAATTGCTTCTTCAAAGTTTTCAGCAAGGGTAAGTTTGGCCTTTTGTCTGACAAACATTGCCATTGACACAGGTAAAGCTGAAGTGTAAAATTCAATGGTGACATCCTCAGCTGGCCTTAAAGCAGCAGGGATCCTATTTCTTAGAGTAAGGAATTGCTGGTTGAAATCTTTAACCTTTTCCTTGGTTTCCATGTGAATTCTAGACAGTTCTAGCACCAAGGCAGCTGGAGTCTTTTCATCTCCAAATTTGTTCATGAAAGCGAGGTCGAATTCATTCCAGTAGGTAATGGAACCAGCTGTAAGAGAAAAATACCATGTCGATGCTTTTCCCTCAAATGTATAAGGGAAAATCCGACAGACCACATCTTCATGTTCAACATCCAAGAGTCGAACTGCCAACATAAACTTCTTGACATGATCTTCCGCTGGCTCTTTCAACTCAGGGTTGAACTTAGGAAGTAATTTCTCAGGATGTTTAGGTAAAGGATGTTGAATACCTGGGACAACGATTGCATCCTGAGCTAACCATGGCATATTATCATTAGGGTTTGGGGGATTTACACCTGCCATGTTTCTTGGAGTTGGAGGCGGTGAAGGTGGTGTTTGAAGAATACAAGGAGGCAAATGAGGTAGTGATGGTGGTTGACCAGACCCTCCTGCAGCAGGTGGTCCTGAAGAAGAGGAAGGCTGATTGGTGCCTGTTGGATATTGTTGTATTTGAAGATTAGTTGTGGCACCTAAATACTGCTCTTGCTCTCCCGAAGCAGGTTCAGGATGACGAGTACGAGGATGGGTAATCTGTGGAAGAGATAATTCAGTGGGATGGCGCCCAATGAGATTCGAATAAGCCCTTGTTAAAATTCTACGAGATTTGTTTATGGCTTGCTCGTACTGGTCGATTTCTTCAGGTAGGTGAATACTGGGAGAGTTGAACTGAGAGATCAGATTTCGAACAGAGTCGCTCACTGGGGTTTCATTCGCTTGTGATGAACGGTGAGAGCGTGGTTGTGCAGTTGACTGTATTTGAGGGGTGATAGGCTGATTAACTTTGTTTATAGGATTGTATTCATCAGCCATTTTCCTAGGCTGGCCCTCCTTCTAGCGCCATTGTTGACGTGCGTAGATGACTATGCATGCAACGGGGGAGACAACCCAGACCGGGATCCTTAAAGCAGGCTCCAAGTTGTTTGGGATGGTTGTTCTCAACAGGTTTAAAGGCTCTGTTAGCCTAAAGGTTTTAACTGTATAAAAATCTAAGAGATAGGTCTAACACTACTGGTTATTTATCAGTTACGTATTTATGTCTATACAAATTAATAAATGTTCTTAATTACAGTGTTAATAAACTAAGTTAAATCAGTTTATAAATATAGAAAATTAAATAACTATTAACAAGCTTCATTATTAACAAAGATACATTATATACATCTATACATAATCAATAATGAAAAGAATAACCAGTGTATGACATGAATATAAACATCTGTTTCCAATATATTTTTTAACAATATAATAAACAGAAAATAAAAAACAAATTATCCTAATCTACGTACTATCCTGATCAGGAGCAATGCGAAAACTAAACTGAAATCAGATCTGCTAACAAGAATATCAATAATCTTGACAATCTTCGAAATAAATTTAGAAATCATCAAGATCATGCAATAGACGTGTAAACCATGTACGTAACGATGTCAGTCACCAATTTACAACATGGCATCATTAACAGATCAATATCAGTACAAGTCAATAGCCAAAACATAATACATTTGCACAATTTCATAAAAGAGATTATGACAAACATGCATAATATAGAAAAACAGTAACAAGACTAAGGATAGCATACACATGTGTTAAGCATAAAACCGTAAACATATATATAATTTATCACTAGTTTAAAGATTGTATCTGCTGACAGGAAGCTATCTCCAGTTACAAAAGATCAAACCGCAGTCTTGTTATCCCTGTTCCCCAAACTATCGACCCCTTCCCCCACATGCTATCTCTCCTCAAATACATGTAATATTCAAAAATAAACAGTCCTAAAAACTAGAGATAGCCAAGATCGAACCATCTAACCAATTTCCCTTAAAAATGACAAGTAAGACATGTCATTTTTCCATATACGTAAAAACACCAAGAAATTGTAAAGATTCGATCCCTGAAAATCGAAAATCTCAATGATGAAACAACACCTGGAAAGCCTAGTAGTCGATCTGTTCCAATCAATGTGGGGGATCATCCAAAAATACACAGTCATCAAAATCTGAGCACGAACAGCAACCATATCGCCTGCAATAAATCAGATAAAAAAATAATAAAATCAAGACACAAATAGAAATCGAAATGACAAATGCTATGTAATAAACATAAATAAAACAAATCAGTACCTGTACAGAGGTAACCTGATCGTTAATCCATCAAAACTTCAAAATATGAAACTGATAGAAAATACACCCAAAGACATTACAAATTTACAGGCGCATTGAAGACTTGGATGTTCACACCACTCGACTGACTTGGCGACTGACCCTTAAACTGCATAAGCACAACCTGAGCATTAAGCTCCCGAAGCTTTTCCTCATTCTTATCATTCTCACTCTGTAATTTAAGAACCCTTCTAATCAATTTGTTCTTATGGTTTTTCAGACGTACAAGATGCTTGTCACTCAATTCCACTTTCTCCTTTAACTTCAGATTATCAGCCTCCATCAAATCGTGATTGGCTACTACTTCATTTACCCTTTCCTCCATCATGCGTATCTTGTCTAAAAGACAGTTAATGAACAGAGGATGCATCATATCCTCGACTTCATGAAGAACAGGAGAGCTTGTCTATACAGACTTCGCTTTAAATGGATGATCAATAACATGATCCTCTCGAGCGTCTTTTTCACACACAGGAGTGTCTCTACCAATCATGGGAGGACTCTCATCAACAAGGTTCGAAACGAACTCAGGCTGAACATTGTTATCATTAATAGGCAGTGGAAGATCTGTTTTTTCATCATCTAAGACCACAGTCTCAACCCGAACATTATCAGTCACGGGGGTTTTGACAGAATTACCTTTTGCCATGCTCCTGGTGAATCTACCTACCAACTTGGCTTTCGGTCTGTCTCATCCATGATTGCAAATTTTATCTGTATTGTTTTGTGGCGTAATCAGTGACATAGATGAAAATTCCGTCACACGTTTAGAACCCAGGGGAGTATCAGCGCTTCTCATTGGAGTAGACACCAAATCATGGCAAGGTTCAGGACTCATACAGCTAGGATTAGACAGGGGTTTACGTGAAGAAGGGACTGAGACTGGACTCGGCTCTTTATGCTTGTAGCATTCCTCAGGGTTGTCAAACTGGCAATGGCAAAAAGAGGAAAATCCATTGGACTCGACGAACTCGTCCCAGGACTGATTTGACTTCTGAAGCTCCTTATCAATTAACATGCGGACTAATCCATGGTGAAAGAGACTATGACTAACATTTTTAGGACCCCTTTTAATGGCAGCACACATCTTAAACAGACTTTGTAACAAATAATAGCGTAAGTTAAGTGGGAAACCTATAAATGCAGACATGAGCCTGAGATCATAGATGTACGATGAAGACAAGCATCCTTCACAATTCAGGTATCTGTGGATCAAGTCAAGAACGGGGTGCCACTCCTTTCTGAAATATTTGCGAGCTACTCCACTGTGGAACGAAAATTCTTGAACAGGGTTCTTTAGGAGCTTCCACCACTCAGTAATATCCATCTTCTTATATTTAAACCATCTCTCACCGGTCAGTGACAGACCAGTGGCAACTGCCACTGATCGCTCATCTACCCGAAAACGGAGGTCACCCACTTCATCCTGAAAATCAACCAGGGAGAGAGTGAAAACCCTTGTGACTTCAGGGTTGGAATCAGAGAATTTACTTATAAATGGCATCCACCCAATAGCCTAAACCTTTGCCGACAACTCAGGGTTCGAATCCAGCAATGTCATTTTGCAGGGCTCAACCCTCACTACTGGCGCCATTACTGACCGCGTCAAGGCATGTAACCGCACACAAAACAAATACCACAGCTCGGCACAAGAAAACAAATTAGAGAATGAGCACTCCAAGTAAATACTAAGCAAGAACAGGTAATGAAATTTCACCTTGTGATAAGCAGAATAAGCCATGCATAAACGCAGACTATACCCCTGCAAGTTCGGCATAAACGAAAGCATTATCGCTCAGAGAGATAATCAATTAATCAGGAATGACGGTCAAAGACTCCAGATAACTCATGTTATCATTAGTTAACTGGCATTAATGATATGAGGCCCTTCCCTGTACACAGAACAAGTGTTCCATTGACAGCCAGCCACGATGGAGGACAAGTACTAAGACTTAAACGTGATGGACACGGTTCAGTACCAGTGTCTTGATAGCATATCGAATTCGCAACAGGTGGATCAAGATGGAGGCTACGACATAATTTTGATCTGACGATACACCATAATACATACCACCCTTA
>LPNX010117507.1:218156-269047 GCA_001517045.1 Pseudotsuga menziesii | reverse complement strand
CCATAGATTCGACTTACCCTCCAAAGGTGGCGGACAATAGAACATAATTACAAACCATCAAGTCGAAACTAGACTTTGGAATATAAACCATATAAAAGTCGATGCAAATGGTTAATATCAACGATGGTTTGTAAACTTAGGATATCGTGGATATGGAACGTAAAACATTTAGCCTTCGTGCTCTAGGATTTTACCAAAGTCATAACAAACCGACCATTGATAACCATTAATCAACTCACAAATGAAATCCATAATAATGTGACAAACCATACCAAGATCAACTATTCCAATATCGTGAGCTTGTAAATAGTTATAGTAACGAAATCAATCAATAAAATAGATTTATAATATTTTGGATAAGATGCAAGACTAGGATGATGAAAACAGATATAGGAATCATTAATACTCATCCACCCAAAATAATAATTTCATAGTAGTGATTTCGCTAATCTAATATAGTTCACAAAGGTTGTTTAAAAATAAGGAATTTCACTGAATCGGTAGCTCAACGAAGGCCATCCTTTCAGTAGCTGGAAATTCATTGGGTTTGTCCCTTTAAAATTTTAACATTTCATCAAAACAAAATGGGATTTTGTTTGATGAAATATGTTTTTAAAGGTTGTTGAGTAGGGGCACAACACTGGTATATAGAGTATTTGATAATGGTAGAGTCTGCTTGGTAACCATTGATGAGAATCATGTATCACTATTTGCTAATGGTCACAGGTTGCGACTGTACCATAAGCCCATTTCGAAGGACGCATTCACTTCATAGATTGTAGCTGATCCAAAATACAAGTTAGAACAGGGGTAGGAATCTTTCTCTATCCCTGTCAATCTTTAGATAATCACTTTAAATCTTACATAAATTTTTGTACATAAATAAATTGATATTTTTACTATTATTTTTATCTTTTTCCTTTGCACCTGATCCATTTTTTTTTAAATAATATGTGCAGGGATGTGCCTAAGGAGCAATGGTCATGATCGTTCCTAACGACCAGGGTTGTCGTTTTGTAACTTCCTGCATCAGAAGAAAACTCCTTGAACAGTTCGTTGCAGCTGCAACACTGTAAAAATTTGCCTATTTTTTGTTTTTTGCAGCTACAACACTGTAAAATACCGCCCTTTACCATGTTCCGTGTAGCTACAACACCATAAAATACCTCCCTTTACCCCGTTCCGTGCAGCTGCAACACCGTAACTTAATTCCTTTTTCCATCCCATGCAGCTACGACTCCATTTAAATTCTCCCCATTTTTTTACCTTTTCCAGTAGCTGTGACACCATTTTAATTTTGTCCATTTTTACCTTTTCCAGCAGCTGCAGCACCATTTCACTTTTGTCCATTTTTACCTTTTTCGGCAGCCGTGACACCGTTCCAATCTCTTCCATTTTTACCTTTTTCACCAGCTGCGAATTTGCCAAAACTGGCTGATTTTTCTATGATTCACAGCTATGAATCTGCCAAACCAATTGATTTCTCTATGACCTGCGGCTGTGACTCTTCTAATATTGGCAGAACTCTTTGCAACCTTGGTTCACAATTCCTTTAGATTTGGCCCCAATTCCTGATGCTGACAATTCTGATTTACTTCACAGCATTCATTATGTTTCCGGCAAGATTGACAAGATGGTTTTGGTCCACTGAGAGAAAAGGTCATTACGACACGCCTGCAATAATGATCAAATTTAAATGGCTGCACTTCACACACTTTACTATTCTCAAAGGTCATCATTCATTGCATATTTATGAAGGTATGGTTCTGATTATTTACTTGATTAAGCGTTAACTAGATTTGACAACATTAATCATACCTTCCTTTCTACGACCATTATTAAACCCCCCTACCATTAACTATCCACTCATATGACTTAATGTCCATTTAAGCTTATCTGATAACCACCACCTTTCCTAATTTGGGATAAATTTTGAAACATTTCCATGCTCTTAATTTTCTAAATTTACCCAACTCCACTCTCAGCTGTTCATGCATACTCTGTGATTTAACCTCCATTTTTGGGACCTGTAATCTATCGGACTGATAGAGAATTCTGAATTCAAACAAACATGGGTATCACAGCTCAGCATGAACCTTCAAATACACGAGAACTGAGAAGAAATGCTGAATTTTTCACTATTTTTGAAGCTGCGGGCTAGACTGAATTCTTCCAATGCGTAAATGGGTTTCATCGAGAGACAACTCTACAATTTTCCTTACATATTACAGAAACCCACTCAGAGGTTAGGGGGTTATGCATAGAAGTCTCTGAAGAAATAGTGGCTGAATTCACCACCCTTCCTCAGGTGGGAAGATTCTGGTTTGGTTGAAGAACCCCCAATGTTGTTGCAGTACTGAATTTTCTCATAGAGGGGGAGAAAATTAGTCAGTCAAGGAGAGGGATAGCATTACAGTCACTGCCTCGGCCATGGGATCAAGTAGCAGTTTTCCTCAAGAGGTATATCACCTGTGAAGGTAGGTATCAAATTGTTTATTATTCTAAACTTCCTCCATTATCTCATCTACGCCATAGGGCCTTACTGAACATTCCATTTTATCTATTTAATGACCTACACCATATGGAGGGGTTTCTTAGAACAACCAAGCATCGAAACTCCTCCCTTACCCACCATGGCCTAATTAAATTAATAATTTTAAGGGCCTTAGCTCAAAGGAACCAAACTTGGGAGCAATTCACAAGTCAAATTTAGATAAACCAAGAACTCGCCCTTTTTCTTGGCGTTCCAATAGAGGCAGAAGTAGAAGTACTGGTACTCTTGGAGACTGTTCAAAACCAAGAGGAGCATGCAAATGTACAGTTTGGGGGAGATGAGGAGCAATAGGAGGATTGGAGTCCCTCCAATTTAGTTGGGGGGGGGAGGGCAGATGAGACTATATCAGATGATCAGTCAGATGACCAAGCAGAAGAACTGGAGGAAAATCCAAGAGAAAATCCTATGGAGAGATTAAATAATATGGAATCTCTGACAACAGAGGCTAAAACTAGAGAAACATTAGATGCTGCGATAGCTGAAGCCAAGGATTTTAGAGCCACAATAACAGAAGGAAACACAGAGGTGTTGACCATTGAATATTTCACTGAGTGGGTGGGAACTCTGATTGAAGAAGAATAGGAAAATGTTGTGCTATAAGATATTCCTTCCACATCAGCTGCAAATATGGAGATTTCTGCACCACAAAAGAAAAGAAGGAGATCAAAAGAAGAGATACATGCATCACCAACAATAAGAAGAAAAATAAATAGGTCAGTTACAGTAGTTGAAGCAGCATGGGAAAGATGGTAAACCCTAGAAGCACAGATTGAATTCCCCATTCTGAGACCCAAAGAAAATGATGCCCCACAAGAACTGGCTGCAGAAGAACCTCAAATTGAGATATTTTTGTACAAAAAATGGCCTATTAAAAAAACAAGTACAATAAATTCAGAAAATACTAGAAAATTGGAAGGAAGCATGCAGGAAGCAGGTAGAAAGGAAGCTGCACACAATGGTTGAAGCTGCAGACTGATTAGAAGGATCACCTCCCACTGAGGATGGTGAGGAGGAATAAAGAGTGGTCTACCCTGTGTGTGGATAAATATTTGACTAGTCAGGCTACAAACTCATATTTCATGCCTTTGTGACACAACAACCTATACCAGTAGCTGTGGAAGAACAAGGACAAGAAGCACCAAAGATAGACGTGAGGGATGCATAAATGATCCTTGGTATAGAAGAAAGGGAAAATAAACAATTACAGTCACAACCAATAGAATAAGGGCAATATGATTGGAAGGATGGTGAATCTCCCCAAGAGAAACTTCAGCAGAGGGAAGTAGTAGATAAATAGGGTGTTGATACACAAAAACCAGCATTTCTGAATAGTCCTATTGAAGATGCCAACCAAATTGGTGAAGATGAACCAGAGGCTGAAATTATTCCTGATTTTAGTGAAGAAGTCTATGTCGTGACTCCTGAACCATCTCAGGGCACAAAACTAATATAAATGGAAGCTAAGTAGTAGGATGATGATGAAGTTGAACAAGGTGCTGATACACAACAACCAACATCCCTGAATATTCTTGTTGAAGTTGCCACCCAAATTGGGGTATATGAACCAGAGGTTGAAAATATTCTTGATTTTAATGAATAAGTCTGTGCTGTGACTCTTGAACCATCTCAGGACACAAAATCAATAGAAATGGAACCCCAAAAGTAGGAAAATGAGGAAGTTAACCAGGATGTTGTCACATAAGAACCAACATCCCTAGAAATTTCTGTGGAGACTCTCAGGCAACAGGAATAAATCAATCCCGAAATGGATATAATTCCTAATTTGGATTTAGGAGGGGATGAACAAATGCATTCACAATCCTCAGGGAACACTGAAATCCTCAAAGAACTGCTCCATATTGCAGAAGACATGGAAGCAACTCTACAACCCTAGTAGCATGAAGAAATAGAAGGGCAGGGCTTTGTTACACAAGAACCAGTGGCCTTGCATCTCCCTATCAAAGCTATAGCTGACAATCAAGAATATGGGGAGATCAAAATTCAGGAAGAGGTTGCCACACAAGAATCAACACCATCACAATCAGCTGCTGAGGTTGCTGTAGGAGAACTCAAAGGAGAGGATGTTGTTACACAAGAACCAGCATCCCTAGAAGTTGTTTCAGAGGCAACTATGGTTGAAGTTGTTGTAGGATAAATTCAAAGAGGGAATGCTATTACAAAAGAAACAACACCCCCATAAGTTATTTCAAAAGTACCCATGCAGGCAGTACAGGATGTTCAAATTGGAACATCAGATGATAAGGTATAGACCCAACTTCGTCAAAATTTTGTCAATTTGGATTTTGATAATGAATAACATGCTGAAGATGAAGAAATATGGAGGCTGAAACAAGAACTCTCAATCGTAAGAATAGAAGTGAGGAAGTGGAGGAGTCAGGTGGAGAGGTGTCAAGAAGGGATGGTTTCCCTTATTAAAAATAGGAATACCATTAGGGAATTGAAGGAAAGATGAGTAGAAGAACTCATGTCCCAGAAAATCTGTCGGGAACAGTTACAGAATGAGTTAAAGAAGCTGAAAAAGTTCAAATACATGCAGGTGGAAAATGATCAGCTATATACTCTTTCTGAGGAATTGTTGGGAACCAGAGTACCATCCTCCTATTACCTTGTTTTTTTATTTGAGAAGTTCATTTGGTTTAAACTGAGGGCTGTAAAATAAGGGAGACCATATGAAATAACGACCTTAGCTAAATTCCTGGAAACATTTCTGGAAAGTGACTTTGAGGAGTAGAACTTGATTTGTGAGCTTTATTTGCGTGAGTTGTCTTGTCCCTTGGATCGCCATTCGAATCCTATACCTTTCTCAGGTGATGTTCAGCTGAGGGATTTTGCCTTTTTTGTTAGCAATCATGTTTAGTGGGAAAGATCCTTCCAAAATTTCTCTCATAATGATTCCCACTCTAACCTTTGGATTCGAAGTGAACCTCAAAACCCTTGTCTTCTCCTTCCTCGTCAGTAGAATGTACTCGCGTGTCCCATCCAAACTCAGCAAATGATGGAACTTCAAGAAAAGGTTATCTCTACTTGTGCCGGCTAGATTTCCAAGCATCAACAATTGGCTTTGGAAGATAGTGAACATAGATGGCAGGCTGCCTCTTCAACCTTGAGAAATAGACATCCTTACTGTTACAGGAATTTTAAACATGCACTTTCCAAGGTTGAGGGATATGTTGGATGCATGAAGGAATGTGGAGTTAATTGGCTGGGACTTAAATTCAAATTTCCTCTCATTTGGTGGTTAGAAAAACCATACAAGGAAGACTTCTCATTAACAAAGGAAGAAGAGAAAATGTGTTGGAGATATTGGGTTGTCCATAAGGGATTCTTGGAAAAACAAGAAATGCTTGAATTCCCATATAACTTTGATTATCTCCATGAACAAAGTACAATTCCAGATTTAGACTAATGGAGGTTGTTGCATGGGGACATACAACAGGATAGTTGGGGGGGGATGTTGGGCCCATAAATGGCCCCCTTTTGACCACCTTTACCATGTACAGTAAAAAGATGGTTTTCCTTCGCTTGGTCCCTCAATTCATACAGGTATGGTTAATTATTGTCTTATTTTATTAATGCTTAGGATTGTTGTAATTAGGGCTTTACATCTTGAATTATGCTAACATATGGTGGTTTTATAAAGATAATTCAAGATGTAAAGGATACAGGTGTAGCAGGATGAACATTCCAAGAGAGGAATGAACATTCATTACTGAGATAAACACCATCCATTCCATCATTTCCCAAAGAACGCGGTCAAAGGATACTATTCCACGCAATATATACAAAGGTAGCTGTAAGAGGCTGCAACAGATTCAGATGCAACAGTGTGTCGCTGCTCAAGAATAGCTGCAATCCATGGAGTATCTTCTCCATTGATCAAGATCGACATTTATGGCTCGAGTAACAACCTTCCTATATTCTATGCTTTCATCTTACCATAGCTGTAACAACCTATCGTAATTGGGGCAGCCTGAAGATCAGAGATCTTCATGGCTACCCGATAATAGTGGGAATATGTTATGATTGTAATTGTATAAATACTGGGAACTATTCCGAGCCAAGGGTTGAAATTAATTGAATATATTGTATAAGCTGTGATGGAGTTTGTGTGTTCGTTTTCAATTTTAATACAAGGATTTTGATTCTTCAGATCCTGGCATTTTAACGTGTGCTATTTATAGCATCTCTATGTGAAGGCTGGGCTCGCCTTCCCACAGGGATTTTTGAGTTAATTAGGTATTTTATTTACTCTATTGTGTGGTTTGAATCTTATGATAAATCCATTTATTTATAGTAAGTTGTAACAGTCATCGATTTTATGTGTGTTCATTTGAATGATCAGTAATTGCATCCCCTGTAAACTGCAGTCGTGTGGTGTGACAGTCAACTATGTAGGTTAACTTTCTCTTATGCAAATGTGTGATAGCTATGAAAACCTTTTTCATCCCTAGTTCTTTCAATTGTTGTTTTCTTTAGATCCTTGTAGTTTATTCCTTTACATTTATAATTGTAGAACTTAATTCCTGTACTTTGAATTCCTACATTAAGTCAAATTAAGATAGTTGAGATGGCTCTTTAGATGGTTTGGTAATTGAGGATTTAATTTTCTGCAAAAGTGATCTAGATGTCTATTTCTTGAATCTTTTAATTTTAGATTAAGGATTGTAAGAAGGTATTTTTGATTGCATTCTTGAGAAGGTAAGCTAGATTAAGTACATTATGGGATGAGTTCAGCTGAATAGGAAAGTAGGGTCATTCATTTCTAGCATCAGCTATGTAGTGTTTAAAGCATATATAGTGCACATTATCCTTGAAATAAGAGACTTCCCTGGGTTGAAAATTTATATTGAACACTCTGTATGTTGGCTTTAATTAACTTGCATATAGGGTGCCCAACACTTACCAATGGTATAGAAAACCGTCCTCTAGGGACAATCCACTATATTCTGAATGCATATTTTCCTAGACTGAGATTGCATACCCAGTGCATAATATTGGTCAATCAAATCATCTAACGAGGACTCTCCTCCTCATGTGGTGGATAAGACTACTGGTCTTCCTCTCTGAGACAAACAAGTCAAGAAGTAGATATCCTCAATATCTATGGTCAGGGCACGGGTCCCCACCAAAATTGTTGCTGCTTGGGATCCCACATATCTATAATTTACTCCAATAGGTGGATGTATGCCTTCATGCCTAGTACCCTAAAATACTTCATCAACCTGCAGTTCAGTAGGGCCTCTATTGTAGTTGGATCCCTGACGACTTGGAAGTCTATCGTCTCATGATCTTGTTCTTTCGAAATGACCATGATGAAAACACTATATTGCACCTGAAAAAATAAAATATTTTCTTAGAAATCATATCATGGCGAAAATAAAAGCATTAATTTTTTTTTTTGAACAACATAGAAGGAAAAACTGATTTTTGATAAGGGATAGAGTTTATTTTTTGTAGCATTTTGGGCCTACGGAGCCTCCGTTTCATGGACAGAGTGCCTATGGTGCATCTACCTTTGTGTACATAGAGATACGATGACCGATTCCTCTGTCGATTGTGAATAGAGCGCCTACGATGCCTCTCTCCTAACACGACAGAGCACCATCATGATCACATCCAGAAAAATAAAGGGCCACTATGGCCCACATTTTTTCCCTCAAATTTCCCTTAACCCTCATCTATCTAGTCGAAAATCCCTATTTACCCTAATTAAATCCCTCTATATTCATCAAGAACTAATAGAAAATCATTATGGGCATGGAATATAAATGGTTAGAATTCTTACCTCTTCAAAGACGATTGATAAACGATGAGCGGGAACACTTGGAAAATCACCAATGGAAGCTCTATCCTTTCACTCCAACTCTAAAACTCTCCAAGTGGTAAGAATAACAACGGTAAATGTTTTTACTATTCCTCTCTATATATAGTCATTTTGGAAACTTTTCCTATTCCGTTACATTTTAATTATTTTTGAAATCCAAAATTATTTTCTAAAAGTGGGTTTTTATCACTTGTTTTTATATAGTTCTAATAGAGTTGGTTTTTAATGTGTTTTTTTATTTTTCAAGTCCAGGTTTGGTTCATGGCTATGAAACAAGATCTTTTAGTATTTTTCAAGCTTAGAGTGAAAATGAAAAAGTACTGAGCATCTTTGTACACTTTTCACATGCTCGTTAAACTACCAGTAAAAGAGTGTCGGGTCTACTTTTTCACTTTTTCAGACTCGTTAAAAGTGAATTATGAAAAAGGAAACCCGTTATGGACTTATATTTAAGCTCTTTTCAGTCTCCTTAAAAACACAAAAATATTTCCAAGCAAACTTGTTACGTTCACGCTTGTAAAAGTATCAGAACGGCTGACTAGTCGATGGTAGGTTATCTCTTTTTCGGACCAATTAGGATTATTTACAAAAAATGACATTTTGGAACCCCTCCTTTCTTAGGTTCGTAAAACATATGGAAATGGACTCATCGCTTTATGAGCTATAACGAGTGTTTGTTACCGTCTTTGAACTCATAAAAATGAAAAAGAGGCACTCATCTGTTAAATATGGGGAAATTAAGGGAAAGGGGAATGTTTTTCATTTGTATTTATGGCAGTCTACAGTCCACCTTTGAACATGGCACCTATCTGCATTTGCATATCAGAATGGTTGGGTATTCATCTTGTCAACGAGTCGATCCAATTTTGTGAGTCACTCACTGCTTTGAGTCAATTCAAAGAATGTGTCGTCATATTCCTTGCATTACACCTGGTTCTGGTCTCATCAAGTCAATGCTTCCAAGTCATTTTCTGTGCTACAAATTGTTCAAAGGTTGTCTCTTATGAAGAAAAAATCGTCAATAACTTTACCTATCGATAAAATCAGTCCTATCTGAGTAAGTTTCATCATTTCAAATCAATTTTTATTCCATGTTTCATGACACTGATGTGGGAATCATCATGGCCCTCCTATGACAATTTTTTTCTTGTCAACTTCAGATCATTATCTAGGAACTAGACCTAGAAACCTAGTCAAGTAACTTGAAGCCTGTATGCCTCAATGGCAGGTTTACAAGCTTTCAAGAGTAGGTTTTCATCAATGACCTATTATTGAAATATTCTATCGATTGTTCGAATTCAAAACATCTATTCAAACTTGGAAGAATGTACTTAGATACCTTGGGGATCATTGACATTAATGATGATTTCCCTTGTACTTGTTAATAGTTTACATCAATGACTAGTAATCAAGTGGTTTCATCTATGTTTGACGTCAAAAAATCTATTAGCATGGTTAGAATCATATCAGTTGGGGATTGGAATGAAGACCCTGAGTGGTTAGGCTTCATCCTTATGCTTTCCTATGCTTAAGTTACGTTTGGAGATTAGTCAGAGTCCTAACACATATCCACATTATATGTTTGGTGGTTGTGTTCCATATTTTGAGGTTATATGACATGGATCTACTCTGTATGTTATGTAGTCATGTTCCACCTGATATATCAGTTGTTCATGGATCTACAGTGTATTATTGGTAGCCATGATGTAGTCATCATCATGGATATGCAGTGTACTGGTCCACAACCATGATTGATTTGGGTAAGTCAGTTATTGGTCCTCTGTCAATTCTGATCTCATCTATCATTGCCTCTATACCAGACTGATATCTTGCAAACTTTTTCACCTATCACTTTCTTCTAGATTCATACTTTGGGGGGCATTCTGTTGCACTTGGAAATTCCACATTGTCTGTTAGCCTTTCAGAGATCATGACCTGAGACACCTTGGTTATATTTTTTCCATACTTTGGGAGGGAGATGCCTTTCTCCTATTTACATAGAGCACCGATGGTGCTTCTCACAAAATTAGGTCGATTCCTTTACCATTTTTGCTAGGTGCACCGATAGTCCAAAAACGGGAAAAAAGAAGGTTCTGGAAGCTTCCTTGCGGGAGCATGTATGGATTCAGTTCCTATTTTCTTAGAAGAGGTGGCATTCATCTCCCTCAATTGATGGGATCACCTCTTATCCATTCCCCAGGACAATATCATGTGTTTTGGGACTATAAATGAAGCCTTCATGATGTGGGTGGAGGAGGAAAATATAAAGCATCCTTATGTTGTTGGATTGAAGTTTGAGGTAGAGGAAAGGTAGAGTTGGCTTGTATGTGAAGAGATGCTCATAGTTGTAAAGGATTGTATATTTCTTGTAGAGGTTGAATCCATCAACATCAAGGCTTGGTTGTAACTTTACTCTCTCGGTATTTAATACAAAAGTGTTCCCCTTTCCTATATTTGATGTGTTGTTAATTTCAATTGAATATTATTAGATTCCTTGATCAATGATATAGGTAATTTATTTATCATGATGCTATGACCTTTTGTTTTGTCCTTTGATCTGTTTTATAGGTATGAAACATTGCAAGGGATTTTGGAACAAAGACAAAGAGATTTAGGTCTAAGGTATGGATTATTTCATGTTGTTCAAATTGATTGCTTAAGGAAAGGATATACTGTTGTGATTTTTTGTTATACACTTATGATTTAAAGGGTAGAGGAACAAACGATGTCTGCATTGATTGCATAATTCCTAATAACACGACCCGATTGAGAAGTCAGTACTAGACACATAATTGGTTGCGCATGATCTAGAGACTCCATGAAAACTATGAAAGTGGCTCCACTGGAAATAATAGCAACCAAGAGAAACCATACGAGAATAAATCCTGATGTAGAGTCCTTCCAAGAAGTTTTCGATCCTGAAATTTTGATCTGAAGGGCCAACAGGCTGCAGAGGTTAGTAAGAGTTTGTATTTTTTGGCTGATAGTGTTATTTCTTTTGGTGATATATATGAATGTTGTAATGAGGAGTGTGGGTTATCCCTTCCCAGAACTAAATATGAATCTAGCCTCTCTGACCTAGAATCTGACACCTCTGCATTTGAATTTCCCCACATTGTCTGGTCACCTTAGACCTCAAAGCCTCTAGGAAGAGGTTTCCCATACCTACCAGACCCTGAGTGCCTCATTATATCCGTTGGTCGATCCTTGTTCAATCTCAATGCCACAAGTAAATTTCCCTTCACACCTCCGTCTCCCACTACTTCTAGAAAAAATTGGCCTTCATCTCTGAATTTCGCCACTGCCCACCACCTTTTTGTACCTCACAGCTTATTGATTCCTATCACACCACCTCCAACCCCTTTAGTAAAGCCGGTTATACCCCCAAGGATGGCCAATATATTTTCTTCTATATTCCTTCATGTGGTTCTACATGACTTCTTCCTAGGATACTCCACCAGGATCAGGAAGTTCTATGGAGAAAGAGGGTACTCAACTGAAGAGCATCTAGGGTGGTTTTTGAACTGGGTCGACCGCGAATAGGTAGACCACGATGATGTTAAGGTCAGGATATTTTACTAGACCCTTGATTTAGAAGTGAGTAAATGGTATAAAAACCTCACAAATGACACTATTATGAGTTATCAAGCCTTCTAGGATGCGTTCAAAGACAAATGGGCAGATCAAAATATCCCCAAGCAGTATCTCTCTTAATATCATTTCATGAGGAGGAAGGAGAGTGAGTCTATCCAAGAATTCTCGGATAGGTTCATGAAAGTGTACAATTCTATCTCTGCTCAATTTAAAACTCCCATATGTTCCTATCAGCTCCAATATGTGGAATAGATCAACCTCCCTGGTACCTATGATGAAAGGCGCCATAGAAGTGGAGGTGAACCTAGTTGCTACAAGAAATAAGAAAATAGATGAAGGGGAATGGAGAAGAGAGGAAGGTGATCGAAAGGTTGACAAAGAACTAGAGCAGCAGTCCACCTCGAGCTCATAAGAGGCCAGAATTGACACAATAATAAGAACCATGGAAAGAATGATGGAGATGCTCTCAGTATATGGAATACCCCCTCCCAGGGAAAACCAAGAACATCAAAATAGGAATCTAAATGCTAGAAGGCCTCAAATTTCTCCGAATAGGAAGAGGAATCCTCCAAAACCACATGTTAAACCTCCATTCCAAGAGAATTTTGTGGACTAGGATGGGGAGAATCAAATTGAGGATGAAATCTGTCAGCTGGATATAGAACCCCTTGTCACCTTCCTCACCAAGGAAGAAGAGGAGAGACACTTTCGAGAAAGATAGATGACTTCAGAAGAGGGTACTAGCTCGTAGTCCTAGATGTGCAGAGACAAATCATCCTGAGGAATAGAGATGTCCCGGTCATGAAAAATACAGAGGCATGGAATAAATCCTCCGCTAGAAACCCTAAAATCGATCCACCTCCCAGAGATAACCCCAAGAATGTTCTGGAGCCCAAAGGGAAGACAATCCCCAGAGATTTCACAAGGGACAGACTTCTTTCAACCTAGAGGCTGAAATTGTGAAGATTAAAATCCTTGTCCCCCTCACTGAACTACTAAAGAATTCATAATGTCATTCCAAAATTTCCACAGTTTTTCTACCCCTGGTGGAAATCTCCGCTGTATATGATAGACTAAATTTGCAACATGATAGGCCCAACATCCTATTTGGATCCTATGTAGAAAAACCCTCTGATGAATAATTCCCCCCTTTCTATGTTAGATTGGACATACACAATGCCATCATACACAACACCATGCTTGATTCAAGAGCCTCCCACAACCTGATGCCTAAAAGGATCATGGATCAACTAGGATTGGACGTGACTAGACCCTACAAAGATATTTTTTCTTTTGATTCTAATAAAGTCAAATTACTGGGACTCATCAAAGACTTGGTCATCTCTCTTTCTCAAATCCCTGCTAAAACCCTGGTCATGGATGTGGTGGCGGTTGACATTCCCCCAAAGTTTGGGATGTTGTTATCTATCTCTTGGGAGTCTAAGCTCAAAGGAACCCTAGATATGGACATGTCATATGCCACTATTCCCATTTTTGGGATAGAGAGAATAATTTTTAGAGAGTGAAAATGGGCGTATATGTTAACTAGTGTTGAAAGGACGCAAAACCACCAAATATACTCATTGGACACAGAGATGGGGTCTACTATTTTCTTCACAGATGGAGATGAATATGGTTCCCATTTCTAGAATGATTCCTTTGTACCTATGAAAGAGGATTTAGGTGGGATATGGGATGTGGATTTTTATGGATCAGACTGCAGAGAAGGATCAAGGATAGGGGTATGGATGAGGCCTCCTAGAATCCATGATTTGAGGTATAGCTTGCTTTTGATTGTACAAATAATGAATCAGAATATGAAGTGATGATATTGGAAATCCTGGCTTTGAAGACAATCTAGGTCATGAGGTTGGTGTTACATGGATATTTTGAGTTGGTAATCAAGAAAATGATCAGCGAATATCAGGACAGGAATCCTTGGATGAGGAGATACCCGAACACCTCCTAGGACCTCATAGAAGGATTTTAGCAATGCCGCTTCAATCTGATTCCTAAAGTACAGAACTGCATGGAATATTCCCTAGCTACCTTGGAATCTGCTTTCAATGCTCCCGCACATCCTATAGGGAAATATTAAATTGAAGTGAGGCACATACCTTCGGTCCCATGTAATGTGAATAGATGGAAAGTGTTCGAATATGATAAACAAATCCACCAGTTTCTCATTCTAGTTTGGGAGTTTGAGGGAGCATCTATCGACGAAGAAAATGAATTTCAGGAGGAAGTTTCCCCCACTCAAAAGTCTTTGAAAAACCAAACGGTTGATCTGAAGGAAACAGTTCAGGAAGAAGAGTCCATTGTTGTTGATGACTCCAAAGAAGATGATGACGAAAGGGTTTGGGACACTGAATTGTAGGAGTCTGAGTTTTAGCAGGGGTATGAAAATAACCTATGTGACAAAGAAATTCTGCATCTAAAGAAAAATTACATCCCCAGTGGTTTGGTCCCTCTAGAGAAACTCTTCAATCTGGATTATGTAGCGAGAGAGACTCAACTGGAACTGTGAAGATGTGGAGGAGGTGGATATTGGGACAAAATAGAAGCCTAATATCACCAAAATGGTAAGGACCCTCCTTCCTGAATCCAAACAGAGGTATATCTCACTGATGAAAGAATATTCAGATGTGTTTGTCTAGATTTACAAGGACCTCAAGGCTTATGACACCAACATCATCTAGCATACCATACAAATCAAGAAGGATGAGATGTCATTCAAATAGAATCTTAGAAGGATAAATCCCAAGCTGTTGCCCCTGGTGGAAAAAGAGATCAAGAAGTTGTTCAAAGCCAAAATCATTGTAGCCATCTAATTCTCGCGTCGGGTGGCAAATCTAGTTCCTATTAGAAAAAAGAACGAGGAAATAAGAATTTGTATTGACTTTAGAAACTTGAATAGAGTTTCCTTTAAGGATCATTACACCCTTCCCAAAATCGACCATATCTTGCAGAGAGTAGTGGGTTCTTAGAGGATCTCCATGTTGGATGGTTTCTCGGGCTATAACCTGCTTATGGTTCATCCAAATGACTAAGAGAAGACGGTTTTCACCACTCCTTGGGGCACCTTCATGTACACTAAAATTTTGTTTGGGATGATGAACGTGGGAGAAACGTTCCAGTGGGCCATGGACATAGTATTCATCGATGAAAAGGATAAAATCTTGTTTATTTATCTAGATGACATCACTACTTTCTCCAACTCTTATGAAGATTATGTTTCCCACTTGTTGAAAACATTCAAAAAGTGCAGAAAATTTGGCATCTCCCTGAATCCTAAAAAGTCATTATTTTCTATGAAATAGGGAAAACCTCTTGGGAATATAATCTCTCAGGAAGGAATTAGGATAGATCCCAAGAGGGTTTATGCTATTAGCAAAATCAATATCCCTCGGAACAAGGAAGAGGTTCAATCGTTCATGGAAAAAGGTAAATTTCCTTAGAATATTTATTTCTACATTTTTTGAAATACTCAAATATATAACTAACATGCTAGGAAAAGACCAAGAGATCAGGTGGACGCCCAAAACTAGAAAATCATTCAAGGGCATAAAGAGGTCCATAGCCGAAGCACTTGATCTCACAAGCCCATATTTCTCCAAATATTTCATTATCTTCTTGTTTTCCTCCGAGCACACAGTGGACGGAGTGTTGCTACAAAAGAACCACAAAGGCTATGAGCATGCCATCGCCTTCTACAACAATACTTTGAGGGATACCCCCTTGAAGTATAACATCCTAGAAAATAAAGCATATTATCTGGTGCAATCTCTAAAATATTTTAGATTGTACATCCTACATTCCCATGTTATAGCCCAGGTTCCCACTAGCGTTGTGAAATCCATTCTGACGCAACCGAATCCGGAGGGACAGAGGGGAAAATGGATCGGAATTTGGCTCGAGTACGATCTTGAAATCAAACCCACAAAGTTTGTAAAAGTTTATGAGTTAGCTAAATTTATGGCCCAATAAAACTACAATTCTTTTAGCCTACATATGATCATTGATATGTCAACTGAAGAGCGGGATCCTCAGAGACACTCACCCCCCTGATAGGTGAGTACTTTCTATCGTCACCATGGTACGCTGATTTCATTTTCATCCTATAGAGTTTATAGGCTCCACAGGGCATGGATGAAACTAAAGCCATATTACTCAAATAGAAAGAAACAAGGTTCTGCATCCTAAACAAGAAGCTGTATTGGAAAGAGGCTGGGGAAATTTCGTTGCATTGTGTGGATGAGCACGAGACTAAGAAACTCATCGAGGAGTTCCATGTAGGTGAATGTGGATGGAATCAATACTAGAAAACCATAGTAAAAAAAATTATTAGGGCATGATTCTAATGGCCTATGATATTCTCTAAAACCCATAAGAAAGTAGCATCCTACCATAAATTTCATATTTTTGAAGGCAAGAGAAAGTTGGTGCCATTGCCTTTAAATCCCATCCAGGTTGAAGCCCCTTTCCAGCAATGGGGACTACATCTTATCGGATAGATCAATACTCATTATTCAGGGAAGCATAGATGGATCCTGACTGCCATTGATTCCTTTACAAAATGGATCAAGTCCATCCCCACAAGAAACGCCACTGAAACAGTAATCATGCATTTTTTGGAGGAGCATATCCTATCAAGGTTTGGTGTTCCTAGGAAAATAATTACTGATAACGCTCTAGGATTTAAGTCAAATAAAATGATTTCCTTTTGTTTCAAATACCAAATACAGTTGGGACATTCCACAGCCTACTACCTCTAAGGGAATGGACTAGAGGAATCCTCAAACAAGAGCCTCATGAGGATCATAAAGAAGTTGCTGTAGGAAATAAGAAGGCTTGGAACACTAAACTGATCCACACCTTGTGGGCTGACAGAATTAGCATAAAGAATTACATAGGCACCTCACCATTCCATCTAGTCTATGTCTCAGAAGTAATTTTTCCTAACTCCCTGAGCTTTCCAGTGATGGGATTGTTGCAAGAAGAGGACACTAAAAATCATCCCACCCAGAGGAGGATGTATAAATTAGTTGAGCTACAACAGCAAAGGGAGCAGATATTCGACAGGAAACAGCTTTTCCAAGACAAGATGAATTTTTTTTTTCATAGAAGAACCAAACCCAACGATGTCTAGATAGGTGATGTGGTGTTGCAGTGGGATGCACCTCACGAGCATAAAGGAAAACATGGAAAATTTAATCACCTATGGAAAGGCCCGTACAAGATCTTCGCCTTCAGAGGAAACAATGCTTATGTGTTGGAGGAGATGGAAGGTGGATTGGTATCTAGAGCTTTGGTTAATAGGAGGCTCCTCAGACATTAGTTTTTGTAGAAGAACTCAGTCCCATTTTCATTGTATATACCATTTCCTTTTTGTTTTAAGAATATATTGCATGTGTGGATGGCTCTTTGACAAGATTTAAATCCCAAGGTGAAGGCAGTAAGATATTCAAGAGACGTTGTCATTAAAGTTTTTTTTCTAGGTAAATTATAGGGAAGTTGTAGCTAAGGCAGGGTGTCCCAATGGATAAGGCACATTTCCTATATGGTTCTTTGCTACCTCACAAGGAGGATAGCATCCCCAAGTTGGAGATGTTTTTTGCACCTGGCTCATAGTAGTGTTAATATTTTTAAGGGAACTATCATGTGGGATCGACCTCATCATGAAGCTGAAAGTACAACCAGTGGATAGGAAAAATCCAAGATCAAATCCCGAAAACGTGACTAGACCCCATAGACCCTGAAAATCAATGATGTGGGCATGCAGCTAATGCAGGTTGACAACAAGGAAATTTTCAATGAAGGGGAAGGTGCATGAACCATTAAATTATGAAGGACTATGAAATTCATGCTTTCCTCAAAATATGATGGCCAAGATCCTCCAACACTCTTGATCTACAGTTGGAGAATGATTCGTAACAACAATATGCGTGGTGGTTAGATGGGTAGAGAGTTACGAGGGGTAGTAGGGCCCACGCATACGAACGGTCGATATCTGATGGTGTACCTAATCCACGGTGCCAAAAGTATTCGCTTGGATAAGGTGAAAGGTGGTTAACAAAGGAGGCTGACGCAACACATTTCAAGGTCCTGCATCTCTCAACAGCTGAGATCTGATACAATCCAGATCAATAGTGTAGGGAAGCTTCGTCGACAAAAGGTGTAGGAAGTTTAACTCGAATGATGAGGGAAAAATCACATAAAGGGCCACAGTAAGCAACGACGGATCTCTACGAAGATGAGATCTATGGTAATAAACAATGTCACGCGATGCAAGGTGCTCGAAGGAAAGGGATCTGCACAAATGTAATGCTCAATTGAAGTATGGGAAATATTCAATGAAATGGGTCATTCCTAAAAAAACTTAAACCATTAGAAAGAGTTAGGCGTCACCATTGGAGAAAAAAAACATGCATATCTCCTTCTACATTGTCATTTTCATGTAGACATGGCCATTGCACTATAAGGCCAATTTCAGGAAAGGAATCATGGAAAGAATGCCACCTCAAGAAATCGTTGGGATTTGAAATGATAATCTGGGATTTGATTCCCAGTTTTTGTAACAGAATTGGGCTCTATTTTGGGGTTGGTCCCGGGAGCCATGAAATTATAAATGAGACCTCAATTGATGAGGCAAGGGTTGGAATTTTCATTAGGAAATGATTCTACTCTCGTTTTGTCTCTGTAACTCACTTGGAAGTATTAATGAGAAATATTTTCCTGTGTTTCTGAGATTCATCATGGTGGTTGCATTGAGTCTGTGTTTCATGTTTATCACTTTCATTTTTGTGTGTTTCTACTAATGCACTCTATATTAGTATATAAGGAATGTGTTAGGAAATCCCAAGATCAAATCCTGTAGGCTTGTAATGCTAAAACCAAAACCAAATCAAGTTACAAGCCCAGGAATTGATCCTATAGGTATCAATTTTAAAACACCAACGTATCAAGACTATAAAGGGTTATCATTGCAATTTCCACACGATAGTTTCAATATAAACCACATTTTACACCAAATATGAAATACGCTAGCAGAACCAAACACACAACAAATTAATTCAAAACACTACATTCACCGGTTGTAGTATTTCCTAAGGGCTGATTCACAGATTCCAAGATCATGAAGGTAAACCTGAACCTTATATATATCTACATGGTCACCTATTTAAAGAAACATAACAATAAAATGTGCATGCTGTGTATTCACCCAAGGGCTGAGCCAGGCTCATGGTCATGAGGTGAAACCCCAGCCCATCATAAACATTGAATTATAGCCAACAAATATAATGTCAAGAAGGAATAATTTAAACCCTACTTTCAACATATACATTCACAACCTGGAATAACATAGAAACTATTTTTGCAGGAATTTTCCCAAGCTAATTGTCGTAATAAGAAAACCTAGCCACGATAACAAACCATACATCCCACAAACTTAATGCATAAATAGTAAATTAACACATGCACAAGTTATATAGTGCCATTGCAATAAATGGCTCTATAATGCCAAATATTTCACATCTTATAAGTCCAAACATAGCACCATTCCATTAAAAATTCAAACCATATGAGTTATATAAAAACCAAAATCTATTTACAGAGTCAAGTCTTCATTTGGACAAAGATTAATCACACAATGTATTTACACTTGCAACTTCAAGGAACAAGTTAAATATAGTCACATCTCTTGAATTCCCAATACCATACAAAGGGCCCAAATTAACTATTAAGTCTTTTAACAAAAACTACACAGAGATAAACCCTCCCAAACCAAAGTGCGACACTCTGTCACACATACGAACAAAGGTGAAGGCCTATGCTTTTTCATAGGAATTACACATTAAAGGGTTGTGTAGACATTCCAAATAGCCACCAACAAGCCACGAGTCCAAGCCACCCCTATCACCTACAAAATAGAACATGCAAATCCATGAGAAGTATGTTGAAAACTCAACTAAAGCAACAAACAAAACAACGTTGGAAAACCAGGTTGAGAACATACCTATCGACGTAGGGGAAGATGTCACTCCATGCAGCATAAACATCGAATGTCCAAAACCAAATAGACCAGCAGAAGAGACAAATGAATCACACAAATGACCAAGGCAGCGTTTGAGGCTCATCTCCCACTCTTTTTAAGGAGCCATAAATATTCCACCTAGGTTTCCACTATTAACAAAATTCTTACCCACATCTCCACATTCCAACCCATAACAAATTCGCATTAGCACTAAACGCTCATCAAAACCATCCTTTGCATCGTTAAGACATAGTTTTATGGCATATGAAATATGCCATAAAAGGTTTATACATAACCCATAGTATTTCTAAAGACTTATCACAAGGTTTGTCATGACATATGAATTAAGCCTTAAAACCTAGGATTTACACCTTAAAAATTACATGTTGTAAACTACAAATCAAGTGTAGAAATTTATCGTAAACTAAAAACATAATAATAATGACAGCCATAATAGTTTAGGCCATACACTCCCAATTCTACATAAACATATAAAGTACATACAGTTAGGCCAGGAATTTAGTCATCTTATCTTTGGTATGCATAATATTGCATAGCATAGTTATCATGCCATAGGATGTTACGTTTCAATGTCGTATATAGATTTGTGTCAATGAATTAACCTACACAAAAAGTGGAAGTTGCATTAGTTCGAAATGAACTAAGTAAACCCTATAAAAGAAGGAGGAACCTTTTACCTCTCTGAGTGCTCCTTCAAGGGATAAAAACCTGCCACTCTACCCCTTGACAGTTAAGGGCAAGTAAGAACTTTAAAATAAATAAAACTACATACGAAGTACCAAATAGATAAATAGGAGATAAGACATATCTGAACCAATATATGCAAATGTATGTTAATGGTAAATACCAACAGAGTAATCACATAACAAATCCAAGTAAATTAACCATAGCACATCACCATATCAATGGTACATAGGAAAATACATCAAGAGGGAAATACAGCTTACGACACTTAGATCTAGTAAACATTGACAAACATATTCCAAAAAGATAAAATTATGTCCATAATATGTAGCATTTAACTAGCCTACAATTTTTATTTTTATTTTTCTAATTTTGCAGACATTACAAGTGGTACCAGAGCCCATTTTCAACACTAAGAGACCTAATGGGTGTGCCAAGCATTCGTTGCAAAAAATAAATTATGTTTTTGAAATTTTGTTAACTGACAGAAAATTTCTTGTTGTTAAAATTTTACATTGAGGGATTCAGAGAACAATTTAGATCATGAACACGGAAGAAGATAACAGCCGAAAAGGAAATCTAAATACCCCCACTTAGGAAGAAGAATTGATGGTTGAATTAAATTATGATATACTAAAAACCATACAAACTCTGCAACCAGACTTACAGAGTTTCAAGGATGATAATATGAATGAAAGAGAAGAGCCACAAGCAATTAATGAATCTTTACTGCAGAACATGACACAAGGAAGCCCACATGGACAACCCACTCAATCAACCAATAAGTTCAAGAGAGATTTTTATCATAAATGGGCCAGCAGCCCAAAGGAAGAAGGAAAAGAAGAACACATCCCTGAACCTCTAGAATTAGATTATCATAGTATTTCTAGTGATAATAGCCTCTCTCCTTGTATAAAGAAACAAAGGAATGATGACAACCTCCAAGGAGAGTTCAAAAATATAAGATCCCCAACCTATGAAGGAGAGATGAAAACTAGGGAAAAAGCTGAAGAATGGCATCTCGGTATGATAAAATAATTTAGAGTACACAACTACTCGAGTGAGATGAAATCTTGTCTATCCATCTATACTTTAAATGGAAAAGCAACTAGATGGTGGAGAGAGCTAAATCATACTAAGAAATATTAGGTAAAATAAATACGATGGAGTAACTTCCATAGAAATTTTGAGGAGAAATACATGTCTAAAATATTCTTCAACATGAAGGTGAAAGAATTTCATGAGTTAAGAATGGGTTCCATGACCATGGACACTTTCCTAAACATATTTTTTGATCCGTTACACTACGTACCTAAAACGACGAGAAAGTGAAAGTACAATAGTTTTTAGGATGTCATCCTCCCAATTTTAGAGAGAAAATTGAACTTGACAGGCCTAAGACTATGGATACTACCCTACACAAAGCTAGGCTTTTCTATGAGGATGGAAAGCTGAGGCACGAAAACATCATCAGAAGTAGAGACAGGTCTAGGACCTTCTTGGACAACCGCAAACTAGTTTTCAACTCACTGCCTTACAGAAAATAGAACAACATGTTTCCATCCAATAAGAACTTCAACAAGAGAGGTACAAAGCCATATGCACCAGCTCCAAATGCTAAAAAACCAACAACAAATGGGGAATCCAATGTCTCCCCACTATAAATCAAATGTTGGAAAGGCCAAGGGACCCATTATGCCCGAGACTGTAAGAACAAGGCCAATGGATTCTTGCACAATTTACAAGAAGAACAACGGTAGAGGATATAGCTGGAACACTGAGGATTTATGCAGCCTTCGATGCCCGAGAGGAAGACCATCAAGATACTATGGCTGAGATAGAATGTAAGGTTTCCAACACTTCTATTTCAATATTGATTGACCCAAGTGCTTACCGAAGCTATGTATCATCTAAAATTGTTGATTTATTTAAACTAGATAAAGTTAAACATGAGAAACCCTGGCTGGTGCAATTAGCCACGGGTACAAAAAGAAAGGATTATGAGATAATTAGAGATTGTGAGGTAAACTTGAATGTTTTCCATGCTAGGATAAATATGAACATTTGAACCTTAGGATTGTATGATATACTTATTGGCATGGGCTGGTTGGAACAAAGCCATGTCATGCTCGATTGTTTACACAAGTCAATCTTGAGTATAGATAGCCAAGGGAATCAGGTAAAGATTCAAGGAATACCTAAGAATGTTTTTGTAAGGAAAATATCCTCCTTACAAGCAGAGAAGTTCATTAGTAAAGGCTGCAAACTATTTGCAATGAACATCTAGGACATAGAAGCTGAAAGAGAATAGCACATTGAGGACTTTCCAGTTCTCGTCGAATTTACATATGTATTTCTTGAGGAGATATCAGGATTACCACCAAAATGAAACTTATAGTTTTCCATAGAACTAACACGAAGGACAGTTCTAGCTTAAAAATACCCTTACTACATGAGCAAACTAGAGTTGGTTGAACTCAAGTTGTAGTTGGAGGATTTAATTAAGAAGGGATATATCAGACCTAATGTTTGTCCCCTTTGGGAGCACTGATATTTTTTGTAAAGAAGAACAAGGGTATGATGTGGATGTGCATCAATTACTACAAACTTAACAAAATGACCATCAAGAACCGATACCCACTCCCTAGGATCGATGACTTGTTCGATCAAGTAGGAGGACCCAAGATCTTTTAGAATATCAACCTGCATTTTGGATACCATAAGTTATGGATCCATGATGAGGATATTCATAAAACCATATTTTGTATGAGGTACGACCACTACGAGTTTGTAGTAATGCCATTCGGGTTTACCAATGCACCCATGAACTTTATGTGTATGATGAACAATATCTTCAGTAAATACCCAGATAAATTTGTATTGGTATTTATGGAATACATCCTAGTTTACTCTAAGAGTAAAGAAGAACATGAGAAGCATCTCCACATAGTACTACAGGTGTTATGGGAACACTAGCTCTATGCCAAGTTTAGTAAATGTTAATTTTACAATCCACATATATAGTATCTAGGTCACATCGTCTCGGAGAAGGGGATATCCATGGACCCAAAAAATATTGAAGCCGTAGAGGATTGGTCTACCCTTACTAGTGTCACCGACATTAGGTCCTTTTGGGATTAGCCGGTTACTACCGAATGTTCATTGAGAACTGTTCAAGGATATATTTTCCCATGACCACTTTGCAAAAGAAGGAGAACAAGTTCTTATGGACGACCAAGTGCGAGGAAAGTTTTCACAAGATTAAACAAATTTTGACGACTACACCAATACTATGAATTACGGATCCCGATGGGGATTTTGTTGTTTGCATGGATGCAAGCAAGGAAGGGCTTGGTGGAGTACTCTTGTAGAATGATTGCATAATTTGTTATGAATCACAAAAGTTAAAGGAACACAAACAAAACTACCCCACCCATGATCTTGATTTAGCATCCATCACCCAGGCCTTGAGAATGTGGAGGAACTACCTCACGGGGAAGGAATTTATTTTGAAAATGGACAATATGATACTGAAGTATTTATTTGAGCAATAGGATCTAAATTCTAGGAAGAATAGATCATTGGTTTTCCTTAGCGAGTACCATTTTGAGTTAAACCATATAAAGGGAAAGGAAAATAAAATTGTTGATGCTTTAAGTCGATGATCTCATATGTAATATGAGGTGACTTTAATTCAAACCAATTCAAATTTACACGAGAGGATTACAACGACCAATCTTATTAATGTCTAAATTAATCCACCTATTGTTTAATTATCAACCGGGGTTGGTAAGCTTAGAGTTGACACAAAATATATGCGATGGTAGAGAGTGTCGTGTAAATATTTTAACAAACAAAAGATCAAAAGATCTTTCAAAATGAAAAAATAAGTCAAACTTCCCAAAAATGCAATTAAGGTAACGAAACTGAGATAAAAGATTAACTAAACAAATAATATATCTTATAACTTTGGACTGAAAAAGATATAATTAGAAACTTACTTATTCAAAAGGAAAAATAAAGTGCAAGGAAGAATTAACTTATAAGCAACTAGAAAACTTAATAGATAAAAATTAATAAGGAAAACTTAAAAAGAAGCAAGTAGAAAAATTAATAAAGAAATATCTTTAGGTTCTGTCCTACAAGTTCTTTCAACAATAATACAATCATAAAAGGACAACCTAAAAACATAATAATGAAAACACCAAATCTCGCATGCAAACAAATAAATCAATTCAAAAGGAATAGACACAAAACCATACAACCATAAGACAAAATCAAAAACAAAACTTGAGAATAACTTAAACTACGTTTAAAGTAAAAGATGTAAGGAAAATGATAAAACTTTAATAAATAATTTAAAACAACTAAACTTTAACTTAAATGTTAAACAAAACTATTATTTAACTATTATAGACAAAGCATAATTCAAACATCAGCAAAACAGAACTGAAAACAATCTTAAAATACATAAAAACACAAAAAAAAGAACTAAGGGTTGAATGACAGACTAAACTATGGGTCTGAAAGAGTGGCTGAATAACAAAATGAATAGGTTGTCTGAATGATAGGATGCACAATAAAAATGGTAAAAACTAACCTAAATGAACTAATCTTCAACTGAAGCCATGCAGATGTAATTCTAATGCATTGGAACAGTAAATAAACCTATTTAACAACAAATTAATCTTAAACTAATTCATGAACAAAAGAAATCATTTTCATATTAAACTAATAAATAAATTGGAAATTGGCTTTCATAAGTTTAAAATAAGAAAGGAAAAAACAGAATTGAATCTATTCTAAATTCATGAAAACAACTTATTCTATATTCTTGAAAACAAAGACTAAAAGTAATGCCGAAAATGAAAATAACTGGAAACAAAATGACTAAAAGAAAATAATTGAAAGCAAGCTATGCATGCATGTAACTAATTAACTTCAAAATAAAACTTAGTTAATATATTGCATAAAACAAATAGAATAGCATTTACTATAATCTACTGTAAACAAACTAGAAATTAAACTAGATTAGCTAAAATAGAAAATAAACTAATTTAAACAAAAAAATGAACCTTTGGTTGATGAGAGGCCCTCTCAACAATCAGGGGTGATGTTTGGCTAACTTCTACTTAAATGCAATCTTCAACAACAATGCATATAGCTCTTTATTCAGATGGTTGAACATAAATATAAAGTTTAAGAGTAAATTATAGAAAGAACTCTTCTCCTAACTCTACTAACTGACTGATTTTATAGCTAGCTTCATCTCTCTCACAAATATTGCTTTATATAATGATTTAAAGGGATGAGAAAGTCGACCCTTTAGAGGTCATCTGCTCTCTAGATTTAGCTTATCTTTAAAGGCGTTTTAACTGATCATAGGCCAACACATAAGCATCTCCCTTGTTTAGTGTGAACAGTATTGAAAGGTGGCACACATGCTTCTCTTCAGCGTGAACTATCTGCATAGGTGGTGCACAGGTTCCTTTCTAAGCGAAGTAAGTGACTGATGGCGAATAGAGGAGAGCGTAGTGGTGCATATTCTAGATCGTGGGTTGAATGCAACATTCCATCGCATGGATGGTTGATGTGGTGGCGAGTGAAGGAGAATGCAGGCTAGTGAACAGTCTAGAACACAAATTCATCACCTAGATGCGTGGATAACAGAATGTTTGCAGTTGTTTCATGTTTTAAATGGCTGGAATTAATTTTCAGCAACACACAGTCTGATGGGCGATCTAGACGAAGTGCTGAATGGAAGGCTGCGACGTGAGTTGGATACGCTGGGCGTCAATTTACGACGAATGTAGTGTATGTCTGCTAGCGCGCTTCATGACTGGAGCCTACAGCAACACCTTTTGACATCTAGAAAACCACCAGTGAGTTTAACGCAACGAGATGAATGACGAGGTGGACGCCGAGGTGGACATGCTGTGCGAAAAGCAGGCTGAATGTGTTTTGCGTATTAACTTGGCCCAAAAATATTATAAAACATACAAATGATTATACAAACCAATTAATACATCAAATATGCTTTAATAATGTTATTTTTAACTGATTCAACCATAAAAAAGATAATAATAAAGTAGTTTCATATAAACCTTACAAACACTCATACCTGAGGTTGAATAATGATCTATGTGTCATAAAATATACAAAAGATAATAAAATATATGGTTAAATAAGTATTTTATCTGCCAAAAATGGTAACAAATCTAGGATCAACATTCCCCCAAACCGAAGAAATGACAGGTCCCACTGAGCGAAAAGAAAGAAAAACAATTTAGGAAGAAGGAAAACTAGCCTCTGCCTTCAACTTGGAAGATAAAGAAGGTAATTAAAAATTTCATTCTTTTAACCTGTAATTTAAAGAAAAAATCATATCTTTCATGTCACACATTGTATGAAAATTAGAAATGACTTCAACATTCTTAATTTAAGAGTTTTCAGGTTCAAAATAGTTTTATCATTTATAAAGTTTAAAATTAATTCAACCATGTCCAAAGTAAAACTTTGGGCATGTTGAATATATAACATAAAACATAAATCGTATTTTAAATAACAAAAAGATTAATCATTTTCATGCATGATTGGGTAAGAGAATAGAATTATTAACAGTGAAATGGAAGTAAAAACTATTTGCTCACAAAATAAAATTTGGTTAGCAAATTTTAATCACCATTTTTACTCAAATTACTATTTTGATATTTCATTTGGACCTTCATTTGATTCTTTGTATGGTAAGACCATATTGAATTTTGTTGTAAAATATGCTTCAAGCTATAACCAAATTCCACTATTTACATTCCTGAAAATACTTATCATTTGTTAGAGATAAATAGATTTTTCATAAAATAAAAATAATCTAATTTTTCAAATCAAATCCATCTTCCCCAAACCAAAGAGATGGCATGTCCTGAAGCCATACAGAGAGAAGAAATGGTTGTTCCAGAGAAATAGAAAGAATTCTAGCATGCTATTAATTAGTAAAAAAAACTAACTAGTAAATGGAAATGGTTCAGAAATGTATATTTATGAAAAAGAAAAGGGTGCTTAGAAAGACAATGTAAAATGAGAATAATATAATAAAAATAAAACCATAGGAAAAACTAGCCATCCATGCCTTATTTTAAAGATATCCTGTCACCGTCAAGTATTTCAAGTGTACCCCAGAGTGTGTGAGATTTGTAGCTATGGGTCCCATTTCTAAGATAATAACATCTTAGATATATGCGGAATTAAATGGTCAGGGCAAAGTCAACTTACAACCATTCTCGAATGACATTATAAACAATTGGCCATGACATAAGTTTTTTGAATTTTTTTTCATATATTATCACTATTTGATGAACTATGTTTATAGTTGTGTATTAACCAGATCTCATTTACCAGATATTTCCCCACTGCCAGTAGGCATGTTCAATACCTCGGTGGGTTTGTCTTGGTACCATGCAAGCATAGCCCCGCTGCCAGCGAGCCTGTTCAATTCCCCGACGGGTTTACTTGCATTTATCAAGCTTCCTATTATAAGGTTTTTACTTAGCATTGACCTGCTTCCAGCAAGCTTGTTCAGTACCCTGGTGGGTTTTCCTTGTATAATGATATTAAATATATGGAATTCGATTGGTACTAGAGCGTGTTAAGCCCGACTAAAAACATAATTATTTTTTTTCAAGACAAAGTTATAAGTAATTGCATAATGGCCAGACTCATAAAACATGTCAAAAGAGAATAACTGGAAGTTGTTCTTTAACCTAACAACCCTTCTTCTTTATAATGTAAAGTAATGTTCCCCATAGATAAAAATTCCACTTACTTTTCAGTTATCACCAAATTACTCAAGAGACAAGTTTTGATAACAAGTATAGGATGAACTAGTAATCCATAGGTGAAAAATAAAGATGTGAAAAATATGATAATGAAAGTGGGTCTTATCAAGCAATTATTTAAAATAATAAATCAGAAATATACATGTCTAAATCAAAATACCAAAAACTATATGAATTGTAACAGAATTGATTAAGTATGATATATAAAGGATTCATATGTAAAATTTATCCATATAAGCTACAAATTTCGAAAGTGCCCCAAAAAAGATTAAAATACCTAATGAGTAATTAGCATACTTTCCTTGTCTAAGTAATATTCCGTTAGCTGCTCATAGAGATAAAATACTTATAATCACTACAAAACCACTTGTTAGATGATTCTATTTATTTATAAAGCCATAAAAGCGAAAGAGACTTGTATAGACAACCTACTAGAAATGAATCTTATTTATTCAAAGGAACAAGCCCATATGTACATATATATAAATGATAATAACCCAAAATATTTCAAGGATCAAGAGGAGGAGGAATAGCTTCCCATTCAACTAATTCCATTTCATTTTGTTTGAAATATTGTTTAGATGTCGGTTGGTGATAGAGCCTAAGTCTATGTCCATTTACTACAAAGGACAATTTTGAGCCATTAATTGTTTTAATTTTTACTGATCCATTGTCAAAAGCTGTAACTACTTCGTATGGACCCATCCAATGGGTAGTTAATTTCCCTTTAAAATTTTTAAACCGTGAATGGAATAGTAGTTCCCAATCTCCAGTATTATACTTCTTTTGCTTAATAAATTTATCATGCCATTTTTTTTCGTTGATTCTGTATTGACATTGTTCTTTGAATTGCATCTTGCATAATTTCATCTAACTCATTAATTTGTAATATCTGTTGTTTCTGTGCTTCATCCAAATTTATGCCTAATTGTGCTGCCATACGAAAATTTTTAACTTGAAACTCAAGAGGTAAAAGGAATTGTTCGCCATACACTAACTCATAGGGGCTATGTCTGGTAGTGTTTATCCATGTTATCCTATAGGCCCATAAAGCCTCTGGGAGTCTATTTTCCCAATCCTTGTGATGTAAGTGAATGGTCTTAGTTAAAATAGCTTCTAATACTTTATTAGTTGATTCTACCTGACCATTATCCTGAGGGTGATAAGGTGAAGGTTTGCAATGTCAAATGCCATATTTCGTAGTAAGTTCTTTCATTAATTTAGAATTAAAGTGAGTACCTTGATCCATGAAAACTTCTCTAGGTACACCAAACTGAGTGAATATTTCTTCATATATAAATTCTACCACTGATTTCTCTATGGCTCTAAAAAAAGCTTTAGCTTCTACCCACTTGGTGACATAGTCCGTACAAACTAAGATATATTTCTTCTTATGAAACATGGGAGAAATTTGTCCTACAAAATCAAGAGGCCATTTCTCAAATGGTTCAATTATAACTTGGGGTTGTAAAGGCATTTGATCAGATGATGTAGGTCTACCCATTCTTTGGAAACTATCGCATCCTTTAACATATTTGGCAGCATCCTTAAAAATGCTTGGCCAGTAATAACCAGAATGTAAGACATTATATGTTGTCGTTTTATCAGAAAAATGTCCTCCGCATTGTCGATAAAGGCATGCATGGGGGATGTTTTTCATTTCATCCTCCCGCACACATCGTCAAATAATAAGATTAGGACCAGTGCAGAAGATATCGTTATCAACCAAAGAATAATTAGAAATCTGAACTATAATATGACGCTTCTCATGTGGAGACAAATGGTTTGGTATTTTCCTTGTTGCTAGATAATTGGCAATATCCACAAACGAAGGGGTTTGAACAGATACAGCAAATAGATGTTCATCAAGAAAAGTGTCATCAATTGGTTTAGTACCGTCTTCATGTTGAATATAGGAAAGGAAATCTACTATGAGATTTTCTTTACCAGGTTGATCAATGATGGTAATGTTAAATTCTTGCAATAAAAGAAGCCACCGGGTCACTCTACCATTGGTAATTGGTTTATTCATCATAAATCCAATGGCAGAGTGATTGGTATGCACAAAAAATTCATAACCAGTTATATAATGATGAAATTTATTAATAGAATAAACTACTGCCAAAAATTCCTTTTCAAAAACGGTATAATTTAATTCGGTAGGGGTCATATTTTTGCTAAAAAAGTAGATGGTATAAGGTGCTTGTCCTTCTTTTTGTCAAAGGACTCCTCCTATGGCCGTATTAGAGGCATCGATAGATATGTGAAAATGAAGGGACCAATCAAGATCCCTAAGTATTGGTGCCACTGATAGTTTAGCTTTTAACATTTCAAAAGCGTTTTGACAGGATTCTATCCACTGGAATTCTAAGTCCTTTGTAAGTAACTTAAACATTGGTGCAATTATTTTAGTAAAATTTTCAATGAAGTGTCAGTAATAGCCTGCATGACCAAGGAATATTCTTACCTCTTTCTAGGTTTTTGGAGAGGGAGTGCCAACTATTACTTCGATCTTAGCAGGGTCTACCTTAATTCCTTGGGAGGAAATATGGTGTTCTAAAGCTATAGCTTGTGTCAGTAACATTTTACACTTTTCATGACTAAGAGATAAATTCGTTTCTTGACATCGGATCAGAACTTTCTCTAGGTTGTCAAGATCTTCCTGAAAGGTGTTACCATAGGCTATGAAAACATCAATATATGCTTCAACACAATCATGTATAATATCAGAGAAAATTCTTAAGACTACTCACTGAAAAGTGGCAGGTGTGTTACATAAGCCAAATGGCAAGACTCGATAAGCAAATGTTCCCCAAGGACATGTAAAAGTGGTCTTATCCTGATCTTCAGGTGCTATTAGAATTTGATTGTATCCACTATATCCGTCAAGAAAGGAAAAATATTGTTTACCTGACAGCCTATCTAACATTTGATCAATAAAAGGCAAAGGAAAGTAGTCTTTCAAGGTAGCTTTGTTCAGTTCCCTAAAATCAACACAAATATGCCATTTCCCTGTAACTTTATTCATAACTACTACTAAAGGATATACCCATTTACTGTTGGAAATAGGATAGATAAAACCAACAATGAGGATTTTTTGTAATTCTTCCTTTACTATATCCTTTAGAGTAGGATTCATCCTCCTCTATGGCTGCCTTACAGGTGATATGCTTGGATCCATATAAATATGGTGAATACATGTATTAGGTTGTATACCCTTCATATCGGTGTATTCCCATGTGAATGCTCCAGCTTGTCTCTCAAGAACTTTAAGCATCTGTGCTTGTTGGTTTTCACTTAATCCAGCGTTTATATGTAAGAATTTTTCAGGGCCAACTTCACAAGGTATGGTATATGGTCCTATATGCTCTTCAATTGTGAAGACACATGGTGTTTCTGTAAACATTGAGAGAGCCATATTCTCTTTAAACTCATCTCCAAAAATCTGATCGAGTTGAGAAAAGGACTGAGGGAAATATGTACAGGTTTTTGAAGAGACAAACTGGTTTAATACATTGTTAGTGGTTTGCTTTTGAAGTGCTAAAGAAAAATCACTAGGAAGGGAGTTATCATCAAAGTATTCATCCCAAAAAGAACAATTTAATCACCATTAATTTTTGGTTATTGGTTGTGCTCAGGGGTATAAAATAAGTCTTTTTGTGGACAACCCATTGGAAATAGTCATCTCTCCATCCCTACACCCTATAAAAGCATTTGCGGTGGCTAATTATGGTCTTCCCAAGATAATAGGATGTCCTTTAGAAGGATCCTTTGATTCTATGACCATAAAGTCAACAGGGTATTCCCATGAAGCTACTGATACAACAATGTCATCCAGGACTCCAGCAGGTTTTACTGTAGTGCGATCTACTAGTTCTAGGATGGAAGGGGTAGGTTGAAGAAATTGTCCTAAATGTAAAGCTTCTAAAACTGCGGTGGTCATCATGTTAATAGCAGATCCTAAATCAATTAATGTATTCTCTATGGTGGTGTTTTTTATAATTACAGTCACTACTGGGGTTTTGTATATTTTTCAATCTGGGACTGACCTGTCATACATTCAGACATTTATCCTATAACATGACTTGTAAGAGGGTCCTTTTACTTCTTTCCTGGGCATGTAATACATAGATCTTTTATTACTTTACTATATATAGGTATATCTTTGATATATTGTAATAGATGGATCTTAATACAAATGTTCTTTAATTCATTCAAAATGTTATACTCCAAATGAACTACAGGTTTTTCTATTACTAATCTTTCTGGAAATGGAGGAATTCTTTTCTCGTGAATAGTTTCTTATGGAGGATGGGTGTGTACTGGAACCTTTGGAATGGTCACATCCTCCAAAATAGAATCCTTCATTAGTTCACTTGAATATTCTTCTTCTTTGTTTGGTTCCTGAATTATGACTGAAGACTTGGGTTTATTATTCACAACTCTTCCCAATCGTAATTGAATTTTATGTACAGGTACTGTCGAGATAAGGTATGAGGGAATATTTTGCAACTCAATGTTGTTAAGATCTTGAGTTGGTTTATTTTTATGGTTAGGTATCGACTATGTAGGTGACACTGTCGGTCAAGGAGGAATTGAATTCTGAAAGTGATGAGGTTGTTGTGCGATAAAAGGAACTTGATGTACAAATCCATGCGGTATTTGCTGGAAATTTGTTTGATTCTAAGGATAAGGATGATTAGGTGTAGGAACAGGTTGTGGCTGAGGATATGGTTGTCCTCTCCATCCTTATGACAAATATTTCTTTTGTGGAAATTTAGGAAGAGGATACTGAGATGGCCAATTCTGCCAACTAGAATTGTTCCATTGTTGAGGTGTTTGATACAGAGGATAATAGGGTAGAGGCTGTGGTGAAAAGTTTGGATAGGTTGGTTGGTCCCTAAGTTGCCAAGGAGACCTCCTATATGTTTTAGCTACATCCCCACTCTTATATATGGCTTGCAATCCAGGAAAGGATGGGCAGTTATCTGTTGGATGCTCTTCTGTATAGATGTGACATACATAGATGTTGTTTAATGGAAATTCACTTTGGGGATATTTAGTTCTACATCTTGGACAAAATATACTCATTGCTGCTCATTCTTCATCCTGCCATTTCTTGGATTGTAAGGATCTAGTTGGGAACCCATTGCTCCTAAGATATCAGTCTTAAAATTCTCCAATAGGTTTCCTAACTCTACTCTTGTAACTCTAATTGAACTAGGAACATTTCCTCTTATGTTCTTACTAAAAGGCTCTCGAAAATTTTTCACAGCTTCCTCCCTACTCCTAGAATAATTTTTTCACATGTCACTGATTTGTGCAAAAGTTTTATGAGAAATATCGCCAGCTTCCATGAAATTAAGACTCTCTAACAAGTCCTCAGGGATTCCCTTAAGGAAAAGTGTACATACTGCATCTTCTCGGAGGTCATTATATTTAGACTTATGTAATGTATAAATAAACCTCTTGATATAATCTTCTAGGCTCTCATATTCAAGTTGTTGTATCTTGAATATATCATATCGAGAGTCCTCAGGTTTGTAGTATTCTTGATATTTTCACAAGAATGAGGTTTTCATATCATCCCAAGTCTAGATAGAAGATTCTCCTAATCCCATGAACCATCTCAAGGTGGAATCCTTAAGTGTAGCAGGAAATAGTTTTAGTTTGCGAGTGTCTTGTAGATAATTGTAACTCCTACAAAGGATATTGAACTCGAAAAGGAATGTGTCCGGGTCCTCATTACTTTTTCCATAGAAAGTAGGCAAGGAGGAAGGAGGTATGTTTTTCATAGTTACATCCTGCATTATATCTAAGACAGGGAACCCAAAGGTAGCCTCAGGTCAATTTCCCCCTTCTCCTTCTTCATTCCTAACTTCATCACGATCTTTATTTTCTCCCCGTATCTCCATATAAGCTAGATTCTTAACGTAAATATACATAGGAGGCTCCTTTCAAGGTGATAAGGAGGCGTCCCAACGTTCTTTTTCGGGAGAGATCTTCCTCTAATCAACCGTGTTTTTATTAAATCCTAGAGGGATAGTAGGTTCTACTATAGAAGTTTCAATTTGTGAAATAACTAAATCTATTGAGGTTCAAAAGAGAGATTTTACTTGAGCAAGGTCAACAAAGTCAACAAAATTTGGATCTCCTACTAGTGAAAAAGTTGTGTTAATTGGATTTGAAACTAGTGGAGGGCTAGGGGTTTCGAATGGTTGACCTTCTTGAACTTTCTCAGGAACAGGGTCCTTTGGACCTTATGCCAAGGTTCCTTCTCCTTCTATGGCTTCTCTAGTAAGATCTTCTAAGGGAGCTTCTTTAGGTTTCAGGGTAGAACTACTTCCTATAGGCATCTTTTGATACCTTTATAGTGAGTTAGTAGTTGAGGAATTACGTCCCCTATGGTAGTTAGTAGGGATTTCCATAACTTTTCCAGTCTTGATAAATCTACCCTAAGAATCTCTAATTCTACTCATAAAAGACTTTTAAACTAAATAAAACCTATGCTACTACTGTTCATGGATTTGGGGGCGCTTGTTAAAATAGATGCGTAGGTTTTTACCTCTCATCTTATCAGTCCCACACTACCAGCCTATTACTAAACTTCATAAAGAATTCTATTCTATCTTACAAAACAACTCCCCGGCAACGACGCCAAAATTGTTGGGCGTTATAATGTCTAAATTAATCCACCTATTCTTTAATTATCAAACGGGGTTGGTAAGCTTAGATTTGACACAAAATATATGCGAAGGTAGAGAGTGTCATGTAAATATTTTCACAAACAAAAGATTGAAAGATATTTCAAAATGAAAAACTGAGTCAAACTTCCTAAAAATGCAATTAAGGGAACCAAACTGAGATAAAAGATTAACTAAACAAATAATCTATCTTATAACTTTGGACTGAAAAAAATATAATCAGCAACTTACTTATTCAAACGGAAAACTAAAGTGCAAGGAAGACTTAACTTATAAGCAACTAGAAAACTTAATAGATAAAACTTAATAAGGAAAACTTAAAAAGAAGCAAGTAGAAAACTTAATAAAGAAATATATTTAGGTTCTATCCTCCAAGTTCTTTCAACAATAACACAATCATGAAAAGACAACCTAAAAGAATACTAAGGAAAATACTAAATCTCGCATGCAAACAAATAAATCAATTCAAAATGAATAGACACAAAACAATACAACCATAAGACAAAATCAGAAACAAAACTTAAGAATAACTTAAACTACATTCAAAGTAAAAGAAGTAAGGAAAATGATAAAACTTTAATAAATAATTTAAAACAACTAAAAATTTACTTAAATGTTAAACAAAACTATTATTTAACTATTACAGACAAAGCATAATTCAAACATCAGGAAAACAAAACTGAAAACAATCTTAAAATACATAAAAACATAAAAAAAAATAAGGGTTGAATGACAGACTGAGCTGTGGGTCTGAAAGGGTGGCTAAATAACAGACAAAAGCTATCCAAATGACAAGATGCACAGTAAAAATGGTAAAAACTAACCTAAATGAACTAATCTTCAGGTGAAGCCATGCATATGTAATTCTAATGCATTGGAACAGTAAATAAACCTATTTAACAACAAATTAACCTTAAACTAATTCATGAACAAAAGGAATCATTTGCATATTAAACTAATAAATAAACTGGAAATTGACTTGCATAAATTCAAAACAAGAAAGGAAATAACATAATTGAATCTATTCTAAATTCATGAAAACAACTTATTCTATATTCTTGAAAACAAAGACTGAAAGCAATGCTGGAAATGAAAATAACTGGAAACAAAATGACTGAAAGAAAATAACTAAAAGCAAGCTATGTACGCATCTATCTAATTAACTTCAAAATAAAACTAAGTGAATGTATTGCAGAAAACAAATAGAATAGCATTTAATATAATCTACTAGAAACATACTAGAAATTAAACTAGACTAGCTAAAATAGAAAAGAAACTAAGCTAAACAAATAAAATGAACCTTTGGTTGATGAGGGGCCCTCTCAGCAATCAGGGGTGATGCCTGGCTAACTTCTACTTAAACGGAGTCTTCAACATCAATGCATATAATTCTTTATTCATATGGTGGAACAGAAATACAAAGTTCAAGAGTAAATTATAGCAAGAACTCTTATCCTAACTCTACTAACTGATTGATTTTCTAGCTAGCTTCAGCTCTCTCATGGAGATTGCTTTATATAATGATTTATAGGGATGAGCAATTCGACCCTTTATAGGCAGACTGCTCTCTAAATTTAGCTGATCTTTAAAGGCATTTTAACTGATCATAGGCCAGTGCATAAGCATCTCCCTTCTTCAGTGTGAATAGTCTTCAAAGGTGGCGCATAGGCTTCTCTTCAACATAAATGATTTGCAGAGGTGGAACATAGGTTCCTTTCTGAGTGCAGCAGGTGACTGATGGAGAATAGAGGAGAGCATAGTGTTGCATCTTCTAGATCATGGGTTGAATGCAATAGTCCAGTGCATGGATGGTTGATGTGGTGGCGAGTGAAGGAGAACGCAAGTTGGTGAACAGTCTAGAACACAACTCCATCACCCAAATGCATGGATAACAGAATGTTTGCAACTATTTATCATTTTAAATGGCCAAAATTAGTTCTCAGCAGCACGCAGTCTGATGGGAGATTTGGACAGAGTGCTGAATGGAAGGATGGGACGTGATCTGCATAGGCTGGGCGTCGATATAGGATGGAGGGAGTGTTTTACTGCTAGCGCACTTCATGACTAGAGTCTACATCAACACCTTTCGACATATGGAAAACCACCAGTGATTTTAACACAATGGGCTGAATGACGAGCTGGACATCGAGCTAGACATGTTGTGCGAAAAGAAGGATGAATGCGTTTTGCATATTAACTTGGCCCAAACAGATTATAAAACCTACAAACGATTATACAAACCAATTAATACATCAAATATGCTTTAATAATGTTATTTTTAATTGATTAAACCATAAAAATGATAATAACAAAATAATTTCATATAAACCTTAAAAACACTCATACCTGAGGTTGGATAATGATTTGTGTGTCATAAAGTATACAAAAGATAATAAAATATATGGTTAAATGAGTATTTTATCTGCCAAAAATGGTAACAAATCTAGGATCAACATGTGATCTATTATGAATCGCAAAAGTTAAAGGAACACAAACAAAACTACCCCACCCATGATCTTGAGTTAGCATCCATCACCCACACCTTGAAAATGTGGAGGAACTACCTCACGGGGAAGAAATTTATTCTAAAAATGGGCAATATGATTCTAAAGTATTTATTTGAGCAACCAGATCTAAATTCCAAGAAGCACAGATGGTTGTTTTTCCTTAGTGAGTACCATTTCGAGTTAAAGCATATAAAGGGAAAGGAAAATAAATTTATTGATTCTTTAAGTTGACAATCTCATATGTTATATGAGGTGAATTTAATTCAAACCAATTGATATTTACACGAGAGGATTACAATGACCAACGTTGTTGACCCTTTCTATGTTGAAATCCTCAAGAAGGTCCAAGAGGACAGGTAGTTTCAACAACAAAAAGAGTACAAGGTAGACGAAACTGGAATGTTATGGTTCAAAGAAAGATTGTATGTTCCAGAAGGAGGGGACATCAGGTCCAACATCCTCATGTAATTTCATCAAAAATCCTAAATGGGGAATCAGAGATATCAAAAGATGATATATGCATTAAAGAAACACTTTTTCTATCCTAATTTAAAGGAGTACATATCGTTGTTTATTACGAAATGTCAGGAATGTCAACTGGTCAAAGCTGAGCACCAACATCATTTAGGATTGTTGCAGCCATTACCCATTCTGGAATGGAAGTGGGAGGTCATTAGTTTGAATTTTATTACGGGTCTACCAAAGAGTAAGAAGCAAAATGACTCTATATTTGTAGTAGTTGACAAGTTGTCAAAATAAGCACACTTCATTCCAATGAAGTTGACCTACAAGGAAGTACATGTTTCTAACATATTCTTAAAGGAGATATTCATATTACATGGGTTACCCAAGGAAATCATCTCAGATCAATATACAAATTTTACCAGGAACTTTCGGACATCCTTATGCTTCAGATTAAAGATGCAGTTAAACTTTAGTACTTCTTACCTTCCATAGACAACATGGGTAAACCAGATTTTAGAAGACATGCTTAGGATGTATGTCATGAAAAACCCCACTGAGTGGGAAGATTACCTACATCTTCTATAGTTTGCATATAACAACAGATACCATAACGTCTCCAAGATGAGTCCCTTCGAGGTACGCTATGGATGAAAGTGTAGAACATTGGTTACTTGGGATAGCTCGGTGGACCAGATCATGATAGGGACTAAATTACTAAAGGACTTGGAACAATTGGTCACCAAGGTCCAATAGAACCTTAAAGAAGCACAAGAAAACCAAAAGAGTTACACATATAAAAAGAGAAAAGATAAATATTATCAGATAGATGACCATGTTTACTTAAAACTAAAAATAAAAAAGCTCATTTATCTTGGGGAGGTGTGGAAAGTTGGCACCAAGATTTTGTGGACCCTTTGAGATATTGGCCAAGAGAGGGCCAGTAGCATATGAACTAGATTTACCTACTCCATTAATAGTTCATAATGTTTTCCATGCATCCTTAGTAAAGAAATATGTATATAATACTAAACATGTGATTGATTGGTCCTTGTTACAGGTGGAACTTGAAGGAGAGTTTGTACCTAAACCCCTTCATATATTGGACAAGAGAGAGGTGCAACTCAGGAAGTGCACCATAGTATAGTTGAAAGTGCAATGGAATAACTTTGAGGCTGATGAGGCTACTTGGGAGAATGAAGCAACCATGAGAGAGGTTTACCTCGCCTTGTTTCATGATTTCATTCCTAGTCTTGAGAACACCAGGGACAGTGTTGTTCTAAGCGAGGAGGGATGTAATATCTTGAATTGTTTGTCCTGATACTTATGGGCATAAGTCCCATTGCCTGTGATATTGTTTTGATGTTTTATTTTGTATATTGGGCATAAGACCCCACTACACATGAGAATGATGATTTTTTTGATATATTAGGCATAAGCCAAATGGATAATTTTTATTTTTATGATTTCATGTGTTGGGCATGGACCCTGAACCACATAATTGATGAGATATTTGTGTTGAGTGCGAGCTCTAAGGCACATGATTATTTGATTTTTGTGTTGAGAGAGAAGCTCTGTAGTAGATGAGTATTTGATGTTTGTGTTGAACGAGATGCTCTGGAGCACATGGTTATTTTAATGTTTGTGTTGAGCAAGAGGATCTGGACCACATGAGTTATGAAACCTTTGTGTTGAGCATGAAGCTCTGAAGCACATGAAAAGACAAGAACTGGAAGTGTTGGGAATAATCCCTAGATCATTCCAAGTTGATGTTGAGCATAAGATCTGGAACATCAAATCCTTGGCCATTATATCCCTAGTTGTATCCTACAAATACATCCTAGCATTAATGTTGGGCAAGCTCTGGAATTGCACTAAGTTGTAACTCAATGTTTCTTTGTGTTTAGTATGGGCTCTAGATAAATGCTAGGAGTTACTAAAAAATTAATATGTTGAATGAAAATGACTCTGATAAAACATTGATCTCATCTTACTTATTTTTAAGTTCTTAAATGAAATTTCAAATTTTTGTATCTCATCAAGTACTGAAGAATTACCATGTTATACGAGGTATTCCAACATGCAAGGATGTTTAGAGTTTCCTAACCTACTTAACCTAGCCCCTACTGAAGGCCTTAATAAGAAGTGAATAAAAGCTAAGAAGAAAAGTATCATGTGATTAGGGATCATGCTATATGATACCTAAGGCAAAAATGTTAGCCATGGTATATGTATATATAGTTATATATAATGTGAATAAAAGAGTAAGCATAAGTATTTATACTAGTAACTATGAATAATAATGAAAGGGTCTATGTATTATTATTTATTACTAATATTGATTAAATATTAAATTCACCTTAATTAAGTAAAAAGGGTTATTTCAAGAAAACAAATTATTCTTTATTTAACTGCCCCTTTTCCTAAAGTCTATCTATAAAGACCAATGCCAAAGAGAGGCTTGGGGATATTTTGATTTTCCATCTATACTACCTTATTATTATTCTCAAGATAGTTCTTAGAGAGAGTTTTTCCCAAGAGAAAAATCCATTTGGTATAGAACCTATTCTCCCATATAGGGAAGACTTACCTTAGGATCTCTAAGCTACTTGCATGTTGGAACCGGCTCAGGGGGATCCAGATTGAAAACAAGAATGGTTCTAGGTCATGGTTGGGTGGAACGTGGTAGTTCCCAAGCTATTCGGTTAACTAAATAGAAGTCAGAACTATCTATCTCCTTGTTAATGTTGTGTGTTTGAGTATCCATGATTTCCAGCCATTAAAATAGCTTCAAATTTTAGGTATTAGGTTTCTTTATATTCCTTACAATTCATACAATTTTCTTATTAAATGAAGGGATTAAATTTTGGAATGATAATATGGATATTATCTTCCTCTTGTAGCTAGGTTATTTTTACATAGCCTTAAAAGAACAGTTAGGGTTATTTTAGTGCTATAGGAGTGTTCTTTTTTTACCATGATTTTCTAGTTAGGAAAATATAGATTTTATTCTTACTATTTCTTTCAGACTATAACATATACTTTTATTGGTTTTCAAAACCATAGGAAAATATAGTCTCGATTATTTCTGCATTACTCTTCCATAGTTCTTATTTTAAATTCAGTCTTCTCTAATGGTGTATTTTTCTAACATAGTCTAGATAAATGTGAGATAAATTAAGTTAACTGGACTCCTGGTTATTGTTCAAACTTAAATACAAAAGTAAAACAGAGTGTACATACAAATAAACAAATTTATAAAACCCACAGACCAGAGGTTAAATCTATAGGTTGAAGAACTCCAAACTAGGATTATATCATTTTAAAAATAACAATTAAACTATCAACCAAAAGAACTAATTAAATACACAGAAATGAAACTATCGCTATTAAAATCCAACTCTACATTTTCCACTACTGGCAGATTTGATATTTCCAGCACGCTTATAAATACTTCATTTAACAAATCCATTATAAACAACTAATCCTATTAAACATAACGATGATAAATCTTAAACAAACCCCATATATTTTCCATTATAAGAACCTCTACACAAAACCCATCCATCGAGATATGTTACGGTTTGGTCATAGGCATAATTATCATTATAGTTATCTCAACTATTCTAACCAAACCCAAGAATCAAATATATACCTAATATAAACCAAATTATTAAACCAACATAATTTATTTAAAAACCTAGGATCGAACCCTGTCGACATCATTGCCAAAACAAAAGCGTGACACCGCGTAAAACACCAGTCCACACATTAGGATAGCATAGGATCGAATCATGTAGGCTTGCAATACTAAAACCAAAACCAAATGAAATTACATGCCTAGGAATCTAATCCTGTAGGTATCTATTTTAATACACCAATATATCAACACTATAAAGGGTTTGCATTATAGGCTTCCCGTAAAAGTTTCAAGATAAACCACAATTTACACCAAATATGAAATACGCTAGAAGAACCAAAAACATAGAGAATTAATTCAAAATACTATATTCACCAGTTGCGTATTCGCTAGGGGTTGAGTCACATCACCCAAGCTCACAATGGTAATCCCAAACCTTATATATCTCTACACATTCACGCATTTAAATAAACATAACAATAAAACATGCATGCTGTGTATTCACCCAAGGGTCGAGCTAGGCTCATGGCCGTGAGGTGAAACCCCAGCCCATAATAAACATCTAATTATAACCAACAAACATAATGCGGAGAATGAATAATTTAAACCCTACTTTCAACATATACAGTCATGACTTGCAATAACATAGAAATGATTTGTGCAGGTAGTATTCCAAGCTAAGTGACGTAATAAGAAACCCCATCCATGATAACAAACCATACATTCCACAAAATTAATGCATAAACAGTAAATTAGCATAGGCATGAGTTACATAGTTCCATTTCAATCAATGGCGATGTAATTTCAAACATTTAACATCTTATAATTCCAAACAAAACACCATTCAATTAAAAATTCAAACCATACGAGTTATATACAAACCAAAATCTATTTACATAGTAAAGTATTTATTTGGAAAGAGATGAATCATGCAACATATTTACACTTGGAAATTCAAAGAACAAGTTGAATACAGTTGCATAGCTCGGATTCCCAACATCATACAAAGTCCCCAAATCAACTATCAAGTATTTTAACCAAAACTAAACAGAGATAAATGCTCCCAAACTAGAGTGCAAGACTCTGTCACACATACAAACAGAGGTGAAGGCCTATGCTTTTTCACAAGGATTAGTCGTTAAAGGGTTGTGTAGAAAATCCATAGATCCAATGACAAGCAACGATTCCAAGACACCCCTATCACCTGCAAAATCATACACGTAGAGCCATGAGAAGTATTTTGAAGCTTCAATTGAAGCAACAAACAAAAAAATGTTGCAAAACCACATCGATAACATACCCTTCGATGTAGGGTAAGCTATCACTCCGCATAGCATAAACACCCAAGAGACAAAACCACACAAACCACTAGAAGAGACAAATGAATCAGAGAAATGACCAAGTCAACATTTGGGGCTCATTTCCCACTCTTTCCAAGGATCCATAAATGTGCCACCTTTGTTTCTACTATAAACTAAATTCTTACCCACATCTCCATAGTCCAACCCATAACAAATTCACATTAGCACTAAACCCTCATCAAAACCCTCCTCTGCATTGTTAATCCATAGTTTTATGGCATATAAAATATGCCATAAAAGGTTTATACATAACCCATAGTCTTTCCAAAGACTTATCAAAAGTTTTTCCATGACATATGAATTAATCCTTAAACCCTAGGCTTTACACCTTAAAAATTACATGTTACAAATTAAAAATCAAGTGGATAAAATTATAATAACCTCAAAACATAATAATAATGGAAACCATAAAGGTTTAGGTCATACACTCCCAATTATGTCTAAACATAGAAAGTATGTATAGTTAACCCAGGACATTAGTCCTCTTATCTGCAGTATGCATAAGATAGTGTAGCATAGTTATCATGTCATAGGATGTAACGTTTCACTATTGTAGATAGATTTCCATCAATGAAGCAACCTGCAATAAAAATTGGAAGTTGCATTAGTTTGCAATGAACTAATTAAACATTGTAAACGTAGGAGGAACCTTTTTGCCTCTCCAAGTGGTCCTTCAATGGATAAAAACCCCACCACTCCACCCATTGATAGTTAAAGGAAAGTCAAAACTTTTAGATAAATAAAATTATAAACGAAGTACCAAAGAGATAAATAGGAAGTATGGCATAATTCGACCAATATATGCAAATGTATGTTAATGGTAAACACCAGCAGAGTAATCACATAACAAATCCAAGTAACTTAACCATAGCACATAATCATATCAATGGTACATAGGAAAATAAATAAAGAGGAAAGACATCTTATGACACTTATATCTAGTAAAAATTGACAAACATATTCCGCAAAAGATAAACTAATGTCCATAATAGGTAGAATTTAACTAGCCTACAATTTTCTTTTTTGAATTTTGGGGACATTACATAACACTTTCTTAGAACCTTGTTGCACCACTGTGTAGGGAGTGAATTTGTGTGTGAGAGAGAAACATGCTCATTCTGATACTAGGACCTTGTTCTCCTTCTATCTTCTGGATTCCCAACACCATCCCCAGCTACAACAATGATCTTTTGGGCCCATCTAGGCTTAGGCCTTTTGGTTTGGAATGGATTTTGGATATGGATCTAGAATCTCATGAGGTTCAGCCTCAATACCAAGATCATGTTGATATTGTTCCTCTTCATATAAATATGAAAAATGTGACAAATCATCACCATCAAAATATAGTGGAAGATTGGTTATACCTTATTATGCTTCAGATGGTGGTAGATCAAACAACTAATTTTATTCAAACTAAACACTATGCTCAATGAAGCATTTCCCAGTTGCAACCTCCATCAACTTGTATGCTTTTGGATCCTCTGCATATCCCAACAATATGCATTCACTACTCTAGGCTTGGAAGGACTTTCTCTTATCAATGGTTATACTGGCCCAAGCTTTGAAACCAAAAACTATCGAGTGAGAGACATTGGGCTTATTCACATGTAGTGCTTCGAATAGAGTGGCCCCAACCATTGATTTATGAGGCAATCTATTCTGTGTGTATGAAGCACAGTTTATAGCTTCTTCCCAAAGATAAGGAGGAATATTCTTGGAGTAGAGAAGACAGGTTGCCATCTCCTTCAATGATTTATTTTTCCTCTCAGCCACACCATTCTAATATGGTGTGTATGGAACTGAGTGTTCCATTCGAATCCCCTCTGATTCACAATATTGATGGAAATATATTTTAATATATTCACATCCATTATATGATCTTATGGACTTATATTTTTCCTAAAACTATTATTTATAATAGCTTTGAAAAATTTTAAAAATCCAAATACTTATGCTTTCAGTTTCATGAAATATATATAGCATAACCTAGAACAATCATTAATAAAAGTTAAAAAAATACCTGGAACCATTAATTGATGTTGTAGGCACTGGTCCTGACATATCACTGTATATCAAATCATGTATAGAGGCATCTTTGTGTTCCTTCCCAACTTCATACCTCTTCTTCGGATGCTTACCTACCAAGCAACCAGGACATACTGCATCATAAGTTTAGATGAGAGGAAAGAATTCAACCATTTTATCATTGTGGAGTTGCTTGAGATATTTGAAATTGATATGTCCAAATATCTCATGCCATATCTTGCTAGTTTTGTTAGCATGAGTCAATAGAGATGTAGGAGGTGTAACATGAAAAAATGTGAGAACTCGCAAGCCTTAGTGCCATGATTATCAATACCTTTCTCTTTGAGATTTATAGTAGATTTTTCTATGATTTCAACTGATCTAGATTCGAATGTAACTCTCTTGGGAGAGCATATATTGGTCATCTCATAAATAGAAAACAAATTTGTTGCAAGAGAGGGCACATAGAGAACATTCTTGAACCAACCATTCTGGATTTTAACTGAACCTCTCCCAAAAACTACGATTTGGGAGTCATCTCCCATGTGAATTATAGGTCCTCATGATAGAGTAAGAGTGTATAAGGATTCCTTGGAGGAAACCATGTGGTTGTATGCTTCAGGATCAATCAAGTAAGGTTTCGAATAAGTAAGGCATTCCTTTAAGGCATGGAATCTGTCATGATATTCTATCAGTGGTCCATTAGCAGAATTCTTTGCTCTTTGAGGAAGGGAAATTTTGTTCTATTCAAGGAGGGAAGACAACTAGTTGATCTACTTCTTCATGCACTAGCTTTCAGGATGAAATCTAATCATCCAATAAGGACACTTGGTATTTTCAAACTTTTTCTTCTTCTTGGAACTCGAGGCTCCTTCAAAATACTTCTAACGCTCTTTTGGATTTGAATTAGATGCTTTAGGATCCTTCCCCCAGTTCTTCCCTTTAGCTTGTGCATTGGTTGAGTCTCACATCAGAATATATTGGTTTTTAGAAGTTTGGAGGACTCCCATTTGGACCAACTTATCCTGCTCCTGTATTAAAGAATCGACAAAGCCATCAAGTGAAGGCATCTTCCAATTGGGGATGGAAGCTCTTCCAGGATGGAAGCTCTTCCAGAATGGAAGGTAGAGACAAAGAAAAAGTACTCAGAACCAATTTTGTTGAGAATAGAGAACACAAATGCTCATCCTTCCTCTCTATTCTGCATTGCTTACATTGTAGTACTGCTAGAGAATTTAATTTTGTGAAAAAATGTTGGATAGTATCAAAACTATTGGGTTGCAATTCTATTAGCTCATTCTCCAAGATGTGCCCCGAATCTCATCTTGTTTACCAGACAAGAATTCAAGCTTCTCTTGAGCTTATTTAGGAGTCTTCAATGCCTCAAGATGAAAGAGGAGAGATCACGATATGTAAGTGCAAAGGAAGTCAAATGCTTCATCGAACCGGTTCAAGAACATTTTTTTCTTAGTAGGATGATGAGGTTCTGTCTCTTATCCCATATTTATCCTATACAGTCCAAGCTTGTGTAAGGAGACCTGCATATCTTCCCTCCAATCAACATAGTTGAAGGGTGTAAGGATCCGGGGTAAGAAATTAGTAGAATCCATCAATTCTTCCTTCTAAATAGACAATTCTTCAATTAAGCTACGAAGAACCTATAAGAAACACTGTAAAATCAAAAACAATTCACAATCATGTCAGAATCAATCCTTCCATCTCGACATATACACTTTCTCAGGGTTCGTCACACATACAAAGAATTCTCTAAATGAATCCAAAGTTAGCAATGCACACTTTGCAGGACTTATGTGGAAACCCATATGCTTCTATTGTACAGTGGATATTGGACAGACTTAATGTATGCCTTAATAGGCTCTGATGCCATGTTAAATTATTGTGCCATTGATCTATAGGAAATGAGTGCAATTAAATTGTATTATTGTGCAGTGGAATGGAATGAAAAATACACACTGATCAAGAAAAAATTTACAAAAAACTAATAAGTATTGTTGAGTATAATTTCAAAATAAACTTCATTAATCCCAATAGTATACAATGGTATTACAGAAAGGATAATATGAGTCATGCATTTATGATTCGAATCTACCAACTCAATTTGTCTTCATGGCTAACTAGAAGTGTCTAAATCACTATCAAAGCTCACTAATCTAACTCCAAATCCCTATTTCAGTCTCTTAATCAGCTAAACAATTTAAACTGATGAGGTAGGTGAGAGAAGGCGCATACCCACATGCAGCCATGAAAGGCTAGCGTTAACTAAATTGGAGGAAAACTAACTAAATGTAGTTGGAGCATAACTTAGTTTAATTAGCTACCAACTACTAACAATTGAAGGAGGTTGGTGGTGGCACTCCTAGTGGCTCATAAATTGAAGGGATTGATCTTATAGGCACATAAAATGATGTATGAACATGAATTTAGTTGAATTTAAACTCGATATGTATTCCCCACACTCTAGTGATAAGTACTAGTGACATTAATAGCCCAAGTGGACCCAATGGTACTAGTGGACCCAATATTAATAAATGAATCCTAAGTTAGAAAAATATAATCTAATAGACTAAGTATGGACAAGGGAGGATTATAAATCCTAACATTATCAAGCTTCTTTTCTTCCATCATTCCCTTCTGATGATTCCCACAGGTGGGGAGTTGGTTATGACAACTAAGACATTGTTACCTCAGTTCGTATACCCTAGGAAGAGCCAAGTGGTTCCTAGGGAATAAGGTTGAATCCCTATTATGTGCCCTATTAATAATATTCATGATTGGCTGACTCTCAGCCTACACTAAAGACACACACATCTAATGAACTGGATTTTTCCTCACTATATTCAATGTTCATCATGTCGTCCAATTTGATAGCCTTATAAGTATAATTTTTCATCCCTAACACCTAATGTGGATAGATTGGTGATCACAATCCCATCACCAACACATAAAACATCATGTGCATCAAATATCATAAATAATATTTCAACTATAACAAAACCATCAATCGACCTCAACTGTCATGGTTTCCCTACTCATCCAGAGTCCATGAATGTCAATGCATAAAACATATCATAATGCAATCATGTTATATACAAGACAAATATCACTTGCCATAGTTGCCAACTCAACTAGATTCCTTGTATATCGATTTTTTCTTTCATTTTATGTACCTTCTTTTCGTGTCACACTCGACAGACCATCAGAGTACATGCTACATAATTTTTTTCAAAACATTATGCAACTTTAATCCTTACTTATAAATTTACATGATTTTTCATTCATAATTAAAATCACAGTATAATTGCATACATAATTTCCCAAATATCGGAATTATTTTCATAATCATAATTTACTCAACAATATGTTAGATAATCCTTCTTAGGTCATATCTCATCAATAATTCCTTTTTGTACACAAGTCCTGGTCTTCCTAAACTAGATGCCATCAAAAATACATCCATACAAAGTTATTTTAGATTTCAAAATAGTAAGTAGTTGGGTCATCCATCATAGAACTCCCTCAAAGATTATTCATAATAATCTTGAAAGTCAAGGTAAAAACAGGGTGTTACATACACCCCCACTTTAGGAAACTTTGTCCCAAAGTTCTAGAATAAGTATGGATGCTATCTATATATTTCCAATGCATCCTCTTGGGTCACAGTATTGGGACAGTACCCATCCTTGATATTAGATCCTCATACATTAATCCTTCCATGTTAGTTACACAAATACATCAACCATTCTTCCTTAGTATCAAATCATCCCATCAATTTATATTATAGAATGATTTCATTCAATTATTCTACCTATTTCTAAGTAGGGCATTACATACTCCTCCTCTTTAGGAAACTTCGTCTCGTAGTTAATTCTTATTTTATATTAATGCTAGCTTCTCTTTCTCTTAATATTCAAATTTTTATTCCATTCTATTATATTTTCATCAAATGATCATTCCCATAAGCAATATATATACTACATCATTGACTTTATGTTCCAAACAATAAGATTCCAACACATTTTCTTTAATCCAAAAGTAATTTCACGTAATGTAAATTCAGCAATACTTCCTATAATTTCCAACACCTCCTAGTCTCCCAACATGATTCATGATACCCAATCATCTAAAATATACATCGTATGAATAATCAATCAACTTTTATCACATTATAAGGTATGTAAAAATACAAATCTATTTGGCTATCATCAATTACGGGAGAGAAGGTATAAAATCCTCAATCGATTGATAGTTACAATTATGAATTTCTAAATCAATAATGTCTATTAAATAGTCAAAAATAAATGCATAAGTTACCCATCATTCTCATAAGGCTTCTTCCAAACCCACATATATTAAATAAATTGACTTTCAGTTTAGATATGATTCCAACCTGTTGGGTTTTAGTGACTTAGGCGATGGTATTGAATTTAATTTCCTAGTCATTTTTTTAGTATCATTATTCCCATTTCAATGAGCTCATCATGTCCCTCCCTTATTTTATCATTTCAAATTTCATATGACCACTTCGACGGGATTCCCCAGTCACATCTTGTGTGCCTCAATAGTCTCATTGAGTTCTATCTTGAGGAATAGTCTTCTTTTCATTCATCCACCAGCTTATCACATGGTTAGCATCATGGTGTTCGACTTGTCTTGTTGATTGTCCCTATATTTTGTTTGACAAAAATTGTCTTGATTTGACTCTTTCAACTCTTGGTGGATGTTTTGAAAAGGAAGAAACTTTCATGTCTATCCCATTAGTTTGGCCATTGTGCTTGGTTCTCGGAGTTCCAAGTTCAAACCCCATAGGCTTCCCCCTTTGAGTGTTTTCTTTGTGATTATGGTGATGGTTACAATGTGCGGTTTGAACCATATATAATGCTTTTGTCGGTAAAAATTTGTCAAAATGTCCTTTCTCATTAATTATCCCTATTTTCACTTTCTATTTTGAACCAATATATTTATATAAAAATATCAATACTACCCCTTATGTCCCCATCTTATGGTACACCAATCATTCAATAAAAATAAAAATAGTTGCAAAGTATATTAGTATAAAATGCCCATACTACCTCAACTGATCCAAAAATTAATCCATAAGAAATAAGAGCTAAAATATATTCAATTTAAGAATGCCAATGCTACCTATTATGTCTATCAAATGATTGTATTTAATTTTTTTTAAATGACATTTCCACTTCTTACGTTTATCCTTCAAAACAACAAAAATATTAAAATATACTTACTTTAAAAATGCCAAAATAACTAAAATATATTTAATTTAAAAATGTAATTTCCCACTCTTATATTGTCAAACAAATGAAACAACTATCCATTAATAAAATTAGAATAAAATTTTCCTAGGATACAATAATCCATTAATAAAGAGAGAATAAAATCAAAATATATTTATTTAAGAATATTGATGCTACCTTATATATCAATAAAAAATTAATTATAAGAGTTTTTCCCAGAAGAAAAATAGAAGTTCCTTGATATTCATTAGAATCAAAGGTAACACGATACACATCTATGACACTAGGTATCATTTTCAGCCAAAACCCACAAACAATGTTCAAAACCCACAAAAACTACTCAATACCCACAGA
>LPNX010117507.1:182710-217985 GCA_001517045.1 Pseudotsuga menziesii | reverse complement strand
ATAGGCAAATCCCCCATAGGTGTAAAAAGCTGATCCCAAATCTATCAAGGACTCCACGAATTAGCAAGGGAGCATGGGCAAGCTAAAGAGTGGTCAAATTGCATCTCATACATGAAAAATCATGGAGGAATGAGTGGAGGAGGAAGAGGCAACAAAGCTGGTTCACCTCACCTAGTCTTGCTTTCCTATGTGCCTTAAAACACTGAAAAAGCAAGGAATAAAGCAGAAAAAGTAGATGGGCGCCTAGGAGGCCAGGAATAAAGCAGATTTGATTCCTAAAGCTCTCAAGGGCGCTACATGAGTCAAAGATGGCAAGTTTGACCTCTATGGATAGGCAATTAGCAACTTGCACATGGTGGGACTCATGGACTAGGCAAATAAGACAAAATAAATGGAATAATTTCTAAGTGGGTAAATACTATGAGTTGATTATTCTAACAAGACAATGCTCAACAACTTGAGCAACCAGGGTCAAGCTCTGAGCTAAAGTAAAAAAAATACCATAAACAGTGCTTAACAACCTCAGCACCCACTCGAAACCAAACTCCCAGCCAAAGAAAGTATTGGGGGCATGTACTAACTACTCCAAAAGAGCTAAAGAAAATATGCAATCACATGGACAAAACCCCCTCATCCCATAGCCAAAAAAGGCCACTCATAGAATGAACTGGTGAAAGTCCACCGTCGATAACTAACCATTGCCGTTAGGCCATGCCAAAAACCATCTCGTCAAGCCATGCCAAAAACCATCCCATCATCACCATGGTCACCACCATTGGCAAAGTATATCCACTACAAACAAGTGGATGGTGGATGGAGACTAGGGTTCAAACCCTAGACATATGGTACAAGAGTGAAGCAATTGATTGTGAGAAGGAAGTCGCTCCACAGTTACAACCCTCTATAGTATGGAACTTCACTAGTGTTTCTTCTTGCACGTCAGCAACATTGCCTCTCTATTGATGACCAAGCAACTGTAGCTCGCAGACCTCTATTGTAGTCCCACACATTCTGTAGTGCTCGCACCCACTCTCACTCTCGTTCCTTCTCCATGACAATGAGCTCGAGCCCAAAATCACCATCATCGCTTGTTTCCTGGAATTAGGACCAGTTCTATAACCGTGCAGAAGAGAAAGGGTAATGGCTAGGGTTAGAAACCTAGCTTCCTTAATAGTTTGGCAGCTTCGACTCTCAAAACACCCAAAAAAACCCTAATAATGATAAGAGTTTATCCATTAATAGAGTGCACTCTTACCAATACAAGGGAGTATGCTTGGTAAGAACTTTACAATAATTTTAATTCACAGATATTACAAATACATGCAAAACAAATGCGGACATGACTATATGCTTTGATTTCCATCCTTGTATGCTGGGGATTTTCACCGCACTTTGTTTTATCCCCCTTTTTTTCAACCTGTGAAAATAAACGAATTAAATCCAATGGATAAACCCATGAATAAGTGTATACTTGGTGGCATTGCTATAAAGAGCTGAATCCTAACGCTTTAAAACCAGACAAGTTAAAGGAAGATTTACTCGGTGAGATATTTCTAAACCGCTTGGTCCTAATGCTTTGGACGGATACATCGTAAACTTCATTAATTGGGAAAAAATGTTTGTAATCCATTATAAACATGCTCCTTAACATTGATCTGGCTAAAAACCTCGGTCGAGAAGAGATTATGGGCGAATATATTTTTTACAAACTGTTTCTAGTGTGAGATTTGCATGCTACCGAGGATTTATATCAGAGAACTCATATAGTAAGTATTTTAAACCATGGAAAGAACAATTTAATTGCAGATATTTATTGGTAATTTAACAATTCAAACATAATTTAGTCACATATCTAGATATAAAATTTTAAATTGATTCCATGAGAAATATTTAAACCAAAATATTTTGAAAGGGCACGAATAGATCTACTAACATATATACTCAACATTCAATACTAAGCAACAAATTCGTAATAAACCATGATTTGGAAGGAAAAGGTGATAAATCTAATTACGAATACACTCTCTTATGGTGGATCTAAGATGTACACCATATGTATTTAAATTTCATCACCTGAATTAATCCACCACAAATTTAACTCTTATAACTGATCTCTAGTAGATCAACACTACTGCAGACCTATACACCTTACATTTAAGCCATTTAGATTTAGATCCATTTTTGGGCATTTAGATTCAATCGTTTGCAGATGTGAAACAAAACATCAGTGACAATTATTTTTAAGTCATTGATTAAACCATAATTTACTTCATTCCTTAACATGAAATGAGGTAAAAAAATGATGATCCCTCAGGTCCTCGCATTGAACCTCACTCTAATACCATGTATGACGACCCTCCATGGGGTCGAAAAAAAATTATAAAAATAACATGCATGAATATAAAAATCTAGATCAAATTAACCACATAATTTACTTTCAAATAACGACAAGAAATTAAATAGTATAATAGATCTAACATGAAAAATATGTCGAAAATTGTTGGTGTTGTTGAATATTGTTTTAGTTGTGAAAATCCTCATCGCAGTCTCATGTGAACTCACTAAGGTATGTTGGTGCTCCTAGGCTTCTTCTCTCATACATTTTTTGCTTCACACTTTAGAAGGATTCCCAATCATGACGAATCCACTGGTTTCCTCCCTACCATACCTTGACAGGTACTCTCCTTCCCTCGAGATCCTCGAGCGCGATGGGGCTGAGCGTACCTTTCTAGTAATGAAAGTACAATGCGATGATGCTAATGGAAGACTCCCAACCTCACTCAAATCGTATTGAACCACACTCTTCTACAGTCACCTTAGAGCTACCCAAAGTGCTCAGGATCCCAACTATGGTAGGATATAAGAAGAAAAAGATGAAGATCCCCCATTCTTCCATGTCCTTAGCTTTTGTTAATCATTTCGTTAATTCCCATGCACCACTTTCAGTTCACTCTTCATACTTCAATTAATTATTTTTTTATTATTTACAGACCTACTTGTTAGTTATCTTTAGTTCTCGAATTATTTTCCGATTAGTTAGCGTTTACCAACCCACTTGTTAGTTATCTTTAGTTCAACTTCCTTAATTTACTATGTTACTTATTTCTTAATTTAGCTTGATTTGAGTTGATTTATCTTTATTTATTTATTATTTATTTAGTTATTTTTATTTTTAATTTATCCTTTTATTTGTTTTTATTGTTATTATTTATTATTGTTATTCTTAAGTTCTATATGATCAATTTATCATTTCTCTTAATTAAAATATATGTTGTTTACTGTTGCATTCTCCTTGTGACCAAAATTATCAAGGTGTTATGCTTCTAGCATGCCCTTCCGATAATTCCCACATGCGGGGAGTTCGACTGAGCCAATGTTACCTCAGTTCGTCTACCCAGGAAAGAGCTAGGTGGTTCCTGGGGAATAAGGTTGAATCCCTATTGCACTCCCCCCCAGTAATAATCTTCAGGAGTGACCGAATTGTGGCGTACCCTCATGGCACACACATCTTATGAATTGGAGTTTCCGTCACTCTATTCAAATTTCACGGTGTCGTCCAATTTGCTAGCCTTGCAGGTATAATTTTTCATCATCGTCACCTTTTTTGGATCGATTGGCAATCGTAATCTCATCACCTACACATAAAACAATGTGTGCACTAAATATCATAAATAAGATTTCAACTATAAAAAAACCATTGATCAACCTCAACTTTCGTGGTTTCCTGACTCATCCAAAGTGCATGCATTCCAGTGTATCAAACATATCATAATTCAATCATGCTATATACAAGACTGATATCACATGCCATAGTCGTCGACTCAACTAGATTCCTTGCATATTGATGGTTTCTTGTGTTTCATGTCAGACCTTCCTTTCCTATCACACTCGAAAGACCATCAGAGTACATGCTACAAAATATTTTTCAAAACATTATACAACTTTAATCCGTACTCATAAATTTACATGATTTTTCATTCAAAATTAAAATCATAATAAACTGCATACATAATTGCCTAAATTTTGGCATTACCTACATAATCGTAATTTACTCAACAATATGTCAGATAATCCTTCTTAGGTCATATCTCATCAATAATTCCTTGCTTCATACAAGTCCAGGTCATCCTAAACCGGATTCCATAAAAAAATGTGTCCATACAAAGTTATTTTAGATTTCAAATAGTAAGTAGTCGAGCCATTTGTCATAAAATTCCATCAAAGATTAATCCTAATAATATCAAAAGTCAAGGTAATAATTTTCATTGCACTTTGTTTTAACCCCTCCTTCTTTTTCAGCCCATGAAAATAAATGAATTGAACCTGATGGATCAACCCACAAATAGGATTATACTTGGTGGGATTTCTATAAAGAATTGAATCCTAATGCTTTAAAACGAGACATGTTAAAGGAATATCTACTGGGTGAGAAGATTGTAAATGGCTTGGTCGTAATTCTTTGCATAGATACATCGTAGACTTATTTAATTGGGACAACATGTTTGTAATCCATTATAAAAACACTCCTTAGCATCGATCTGGGTAAAAAATTCAGTCCAGCATAAATTATGGGTGAATGTATTTTTTACAAGAAGTTTCAAGTGTGATATTTGCATGGTATCGAGGGTTCGGTTCAGATAAATCATACATTAATTATTTTAAACCATGGAAAGAACAATTTAATCATATATATTGATTGCTAATTTAACTATTCAAACATAATTGAGTCACATATCTAGATATAAAATTTTAAATCTATTCTATGACAAATATTTAAACCAAAATATTTTGAAAGCACATTAACAAATCTACTAACATATATACTCAACATTCAATACTAAGAAGTGGATTCATAATAAACCACGATTTGGAAGGGAAAGGTGATAGATCTAATAACGAATACACTCGCGTATGGTGGATCTAAGATGTACACCATATGTATTTCAATTTCATCACATGAATTAGTCCACCACAAATTTAACGCATGTAACTGATCTCTAGTATATCAACACTACTGCGAACCTATACATCTTACATTTAAGCCATTTAGGTTCAACAGTTTGCATATCCAGGTTTATGGATTTAGATTCAAGCGTTTGCAAATGTGAGACAAAAAAACAGTCACAATTATTTTTAAGTCTTTGATAAAAAAATAAATTACTTCACCCCTTAACCTTAAATAAGGGAAAACAAATAATCATCCCTTAGATCCTAGCATTGAACCTAGCTTTGATACCATGTGTAATGACCCTCCACAGGGTCCAAAAAAAAATATAACACTAACATGCATGAATATAAAAATCTAGATCAAATTAACCACATAATTTACTTTTAAATAATGATGGGAAATAAACAATATAATAGATCTCACCTATAAAATATGTCAAGAATTGTTTGTGCGACTTAAGGCTATTTTAGTTGTTGAAATCCTTGTCACGAGATCTTTCGAACTCACTAAGATATGTTGGTGCTCCTATATTTGTTCTCTCCTGAATTCTTCGTTGCATGCTATGGACGAATTGCCAATCATGTAGGATCCATCAGTTTCCTCCCTACCATACCGTAACAGGTACTCTCATTTCCTTGGGAACCCCGAGCTCGACGGGGCTGACCATATCTTTCTAGCAATGGAAGAACAACACCAGGATACTACTGGGAGGATCCAAAACTCACTCATGTCGTACTGAACCACACTCTTCCACAGTCATCTCAAAGCCACCCAAAGGGTTTGGGCTCCAAACTATGGTAGGAATGAATAAGAAAAATATGAAGGTCCCCCATTCTTTCATTTCCTTATTTTTTATTAGCCATTTTCTTAATTCCCATGCATCCCATGCATCACTTTCAGTTAACTCTTTAGTTACTTTAATTAATTAATTAATTAATTTTTACTTACCAACCTACTTGTTAGTTATCTTTAGTTCTCATATTCTTTTCCGATTAGTTAGTGCTTACCAACCCACTTGTTAGTTATCCTTAGTTCAAGTTACTTAATTTACTTTGTTACTTATTTCTTAATTTAACTTGATTTCAATCGATTTCTCTTTATTTATTATTTATTTAGTTATTTTTAATTTTCATTTATCCTTTGATTTTATTATTATTAAGTTATATATGATAAATTTATTATTTCCCTTAATTAAAATATGTGTTGTTTACCGCTGCATTATCGTTGCGACTGCGAATTATCAAGGTGTTATGCTTCCAGCATTCCCTTCCGATAATTCTCACAAGTAGGGAGTTCGTTATGATAACAGATCCAATGTTACCTCATTTTGTCTACCTTGGGAGGATCCAGGTGGTCCCTGGGGAAAGGCTGAAACCCTATTGTGCTCTCCCCAATTATAATATTTGTGAGTGACTGACTAGTGACCTACCCTCATGACACACGCATCTGATGAACTTGATTTTTTTTCACTCTATTCAAAGTTCATCACGTTGTCCAATTTTCTATCCTTATAGGTATAATTTTTCATCCCCGTCACTTGATGTGGATCGATTGGCAATCACAATCCCATCACATGCACATAAAACAACATGTGCATCAAATCTCATAAATAAGATTTCAACTATAGAAAAACCATCAATCAACCTCAACTGTCATGGTTTCCTGACTCACCCAGAGTCCATGCATGCCAATGCATCAAACAAATCATAACTCAATTAGGATATATACAAGATTGATATCACCTTCCATAGTTGTCAACTCAACTATATTACATGCATATCGATGTTTTCTTTTGTTTCATGTACCTACCTTTCCTGTCATGCTCAACAGACCATCAGTGTACACGCTACATAAAATTTGTCAAAACAGTATACAACTTTAATCCTTACTGATAAATTTACATGATTTTTCATTCACAATTAAAATCATAATATAAATGCATACATAATTTCCCAAATGTTGACATTATTTTCATAATCATGACTTATTCAAGAATATGTCAGATAATCCTTCTTAGGTCATATCTCATCAATAATTCCTTGCTTCACACAAGTCCATGTCATCCTAAACTGTACCTACCTTTCCTATCATAGTTGACAGACCATCAGTGTAAATGCTACATAAAATTTGTCAAAGCATTATACAACTTTAATCCTTACTGATAATTTTACATGATTTTTCATTCACAATTAAAATCATAATATAACTGCATACACAATTTCCCAAATGTTGACATTATTTTCATAATCAGAATTTATTTAACAACATGTCAGATAATCCTTCTTAGGTCATATCTCATCAATAATTCCTTGCTTCACACAAGTCCATGTCATCGTAAATTGGATGCCATCAAAAATACGTCCATACCAAGTTATTTAGATTTCAAAATAGTAAGTAGTTGGGTCATTCGTCATAAAACACCCTCAAATATTAGTCATAATAATCTCAAAATTCAAGATAAAAATAAGGTGTTACACAACTCATATATTTTCAGTATTAAAATCTCATCCAACCTAACTACCATGGTAATAAGGACTTGGGTGGAAATTATCCTCAACTACCAACTTCCATTGAAATCACATCTTTGATGACATGCCAAGGCTCCAACAAGTGTAGGATTTCTAGAACTGGCTTTAGTTACCATTTTATCTACATATAACATATCAAAGATGTTCCAAGAGGTGTAGTATATTCCCAATCATAATGAGATATAACATAATATTCATTCTCTACCAGGAACCAGATTATTTCATGCTTTAATTGTTGCACTCTCCCTCTCTACGGTTTGAAATTGCACATGGAACCATGAATCTATTATGATGCCTCCATGTTATATCTAGTATTTCTTTCATGCTAGAAGTACTAGGTAATAAACAATATAATAATTTCATTGGTTCCTTAATTTTATAAACTCCCTCTAACAGGGTCATCGAACTCATTAAAGGAACCAAATCAACATGTTGTGTGCTATTTGAAATGATAGCAATGATGTTTTTGGTCATTTTATGATGAGAAATAATATTCCAGCTTGGTATTGTGCACTCTTTGGGCATTGATGATGTTTGTTGGAGAAATACATCCAACTTAATGCTAATTTAATGCCATGTGATATTGTTTGATTTGGATCTATCTTATTATAGGATCAATTCCCTTTTCCATCACTTGGAGAAACATGTAAAATTTTAGGGGTGAAATTATCCCGTGGGTTTTTTTTAATATATTTTTTTAAATATCACCAAATATTTTGTGGTTGGAAATTTGATAATTAGTAAGATTCGTAAAGGTTTCTAAAATTTAATAAAAGTATATATCCTTAAAGTTTTCTCTTTGGACCAATAATAATACAAGAAAGAAATTTTGAAAAAAAAAATCCTTATTTAGGAAGCTTTCGAAGTTGCTATATATATTGCACATAAATATCATAAAATTAGTAGTGTCAAAGGTAATTTTCATGGTATTTTTGAATTTTGAATAGAAAAAGAAAGTGGATGAACCTTTCTTTTGTTTCTTAAGTAAAAACAAAAACACCATTATGAAAAATAAATGAAGTGAGCGAAAATTCCCATAGGATGCATGTGAGGTGTACGAGGGCCTATCAATACCATCTATATTCAACAAAAATATGCCTTACTTGTGTCTTCTACTCAAGAATGCACTAGTGATATGTTTCACCCACAGATTCGAAAGGAGGATAACAAAGTTGATTGAAAGAGTTGAGCTCTTTTATGGTGGAAGAAAGAAAGACTAGAATGAATAAGGAACCCAATGTAGATAATAACCAAATATAAATGACTAGAACTAATAGAAAAAACTAATCACATGAAAATGCAAGGCAGGAATTGATAATGGAGAAACACAAAGGGAGAAAACTCTAGTTTTATTGAGCAGTCGTCTATAGGATGTTGGTCTCAAAATTATGTAATCCAACCCTATATCAAGTTGTACAGAGTCAAAAGACTTGTTTACATAAATACAAGTTGAATGAAGAAGTTAAATAAATGTAAATTCATAAGATATTCTATTGTACTTTGATTGTTATGATTATTCCTCCTTTTGGAGATATTGTTCCTTTGATCGGGGATGTCGTTGATGTAATTGGTCATGTAAGATTCATGCAGTAAAACCTTTGTTGTAAGTCAAGTTAATAGTACCCACAATAGTATTTTATAAATTTTATTTTGAGTCTTCCTAGGTAGATCGTCGCTAATTATAGAGGTAGGCCAACCTAGTTAGGTAATTGATTCACTCACTTGATGGGTATAAATAGAAGAGGCAATTTCGTCATTTGTGCAAAAGTCTCATTTAAGAATTTGCACAAGTGAGACAAAGATAGAGGAAGTCTAGTAGGGAGAGGAATTTTCTAGTCTTGTTATTGGGGTATTATAGTATACTTGGTTGATTTCTATATCGAGGAAGTTTTGATGGGTTTTCTCCCCCATGAGGGTTTCCTAGTGTTGGAGTCATTTTCTAAGTTCACATAATTGTTTGGGCTTAACAGCTTAATTTACCACTTAACCTAAGTATTTTGACTTAAACATGTGCTTACAGCATCAGCACCTCATCATTCTTAGTTAGTTGGGCCTCTTCATTCATCTAGGAAGCTAATCTGGGATGATATACATGATTAATGCACCCAAATCAGTAAAATGGGAGCATCTTCACCTAAATTTCATTTAACTGGATTTATAACAGCGCATATCTATTAATTTGACCTAGTTTGACCTAATTTCAATTAACTAGAGACAAGAAAAGCGCCCTCACCCAATTTTGGGAATTCAGTTGAGTTAACTCAGTTAACTGAAGATAAGGAAGGCTCTGAAACCTAATTCTGGAATGTAGTTGAGTTATGACTTAGTTAGACTTAGTTTAAACTGCTTCCAAGTCTATTAGAGTCAATTATGTTGCATTTAAGTGGTTAACTGATGTTTTGAGTGTTGTTAACTAATAAGTAAGCCACTCTCTTGCATTCAATTTGAATGAAATCTCTTGAATTTGAATTTATTGGCTATTCATGCCATCATTCAACATTGTAATTAATCTTTTGAGATTAATGAATAGTTTTTACTACTGCAAGCCTTTTGCATAGTATTTCTGACACTTTTTTACGGAAAATTGAGCATGCTTCTATTGTGAGAACTGTCTTCCTTTATAGACCTGCTATGTTCCAATTTTATATGGGATCAGATCCATAGAGGGACAAGGAAACTCTTATAAATTTTTTTTGCATGGTTCTTTGATGAAGCTTGAGCAAAATTGCTCAAAATTATTCCAACACTACACCATAAGCATAAAGTTTGCCATATAAATCCTGGAAAAACTTCCATCTGGTTAATCAATCTTGCTTGAAAACTATCCCAGGTGTGATGTAACTTCAAAAGTGTAGGTTTTTCAACCTAAAATTGTTTTTTTGGATATGACTACAGGTATCTCAAAATCCTCCTTTTGCATTTTCTATAGCTGGTAGATGGATTCTTATTCAAGCAATCTTCTTACTCCCTTCAATTAGTATCAATGGAAGGAAGATACTGAGCTAATATTGTGCTCTAAGGGACTCTACAGAGTCACCAAGGGCATGGAGACAGAGCCTAATGTAGCTGTAGAGAAATCCAAATACATGAATAATCTTGATGAAGATTATGGTTTGTTATTCCTCTCTATTTCCAAAGATCTTCTCTTCCATCTCAGCGGATTGAAGGATCCCAAATAAATGTGGGAACAAATTTCCAAAGTATTCATAAAGAAGGATGAAATGAGGTTTTATCAGTTATAGAATGACTTTATTTCCCCCAATCTTGGAAATTTCAAAACCATCAATGAGTTTTTCACAAAGTTCAAGCATTTGGTGCTTCAATTGAAGAAATGCGGTGAAGAGAAGAAATATTATCATGTGATTCTTTCAATTCTTTCAAATTTAGGAGAAAATTATTCATTGTTTGTCTCTACCTTCCATACGAGAAAAGTCACCATCCCGAATTGGAAGATGCCAACCTTGAATGCATTCATTGAGTCATTAACCAATGATCATGACAAGCTTGTTCATATGGTATCCATGAGATCCTCTAAGGATAAAGATCTATTTTCTGGAGTACCCAAGGATTTGAATGCTAAATTAAATCCAAATCAGAAAGAGAATACCAAGTTTGATCATCCTAAATAGAAGGAGAAGACCAAGCAGACAAATGAGCCCTCAGAATCGAAGAAGTATAAGCAAAATGGAAAGAAGGAAAAGTGCTCTTATTCTGGCCATGGATTTCATCCTGAAATGTCCTGAATGAAGAGTACAATTTCTCACATGTCCCTTATCTTGGAGAAAAACAATATCACTTTTATAGATGGCATAAGCAAGAAGTACAATGAAGATCAAAATTATCATCCAAAAAGAGCTCATGAACTCATGGCAAGTGTTTCGAATGAAAATGTTTTTCTCATAGAATCAGGAGTGTCGAATCATATGGTTTAAAGTAAAGACTTTTTCTCATAACTGGAATCCAAAATCTATATCTCCATCCACATGGGATATCATTCACAAATTTCATCAAAAGGCAAAGGTACTATTCACCTAGAACATGGCGATTTTGAAAATGTTCTATATGTTCATTTTCTAGCTCCGAACCTGCTCTCGGTGAATCAAATGACACATACTATTTACCCAAGAATTTTGTATCCATCCCTAATTATGTTGAATTTTTTTAAATTACCACTATAAATCTCATTGCAATAGGCAAGGAAAATCATGTTGCAAAAACATATGAGTTTTCTATTTTTTTTCCATTTTCAAAGGCAAGTTCCCTTCTGACTCATGGAGATGAGGTTAGTAGGATATTGAATGAGAGGCTTGGAAAAATTAATTATAAGTATTTTCAGCTTCTAAAAGATTATTCCATGGTGGAATTCCTTCCGAACATCAAATTCTCAAAAGGTATATGCAAAGGTTGCATAATTGGCAAGCATCCTGAGCACAAGTTTGATCGAGGCAAAGCTAGCAGATCTTCTTGTATTTCGAGGCTGAATCACAGTGATATCAGTATTAAATTATCAAATACCTCCATGAATGGATCTATTTCTTTTCTCACATTCATTGATGACCTTTCCAGGTTCACATTGGTCTACTTTCTCAAAAACAAATCGAAATTATTTGAAAACTTCAAAATTTTCAAGGATTTGTTGAGACTATCATTGGGAGAAAGATAAAATATATTAGATATTATAATGGTGGAGAATATATCAAATAATATATTCTTTAAATTTGTGTGGACAATATAATCCATATCTAGCACACAGTCCCCTACACACCTCAGCATAATGGTGTAGCAAAGAGAAAAAATGGGCAATAAAAGAGATGAAAACTTGTATGCTTGAGTCGAAAGGTTTGGATGCAAATATTTGGGATGAGGACATGAATTTTTTTTCATACATTAGTAATAGAGTTCCAAACTTTTATTCCAAAGTTAAAAATTCTTTTGAATCCTACAATGGTCACATGCCTGATGTGTCCAATCCCAGGGTTTTTGGGTCCTGCATGGGATAGAATTCCACTTGATAAGAGAAAATATTTGGAACCACATAGTATTGAGTGTATACTAATTGGATATGATGAATAATAAAAATTATACAAACTCATTTATATCATATCCAAAAATATATTCATCGAGAGAAGTGTCTTATTTAAAGAACATCTTCAAGATCTACAACTAGTGGAGGAATAAATTGCCAAACTACTTCCTCTTTTTTATGAAGATTATGTAGATAATAATGGAAGTACATTTTCTGATATTTCAGATGATATGTATGATAATAATGAACATGAATAATCAGTTTTGTATTCATATCCAAATTATTCCCCTCGGTTACCAAAGTGGACAGAAAAGACTATCACATCGGTCGATTCAAGCATTGGAAATATTGATGATCCAAGAAGAACTCTAGAATACTTTCAAAGAATATGGATCTTTCATGTGCTCATCCATTTCTATAAAAAAAATATTATTATTGTTTCATATACAAAATCATACTACCTTCCCAGCATGATTCGAGATAGAAAGCTTCCATGGATGAGGAGTACAACTCTCTTCAGAAAAATGCAACACCGAAGCTAGTTCCTCTCCCACTTGGGAGGAAAATGGTTCAATGCAAATGGGTAAACTGAACCAAGGTTTCTACCGATGGTTCAAACTGAAAATAAAAATTAATTTTTTCTGAAAAATGTTTCTTACAATTTCAATGTGTGGACTACACAAAAAAAAATCATTGGTTGCAAAAATGGACTCCATTCAACTAGTCTTGGGAATTTCTGTATCCAAGTGCTGGGAGGTGCACCATATGGATGTGAAGAGTTCCTATATTAATGCATATCTGAAGGAATAGATCTACATGAATCATCCTGAAAGTTACATATCATATCCGACACGTGTTTGCATATTAAGGAAATCTTTGTATGGTTTAAAACATTCCCCAAGAACATGGTATGCAAAGATGGATTCATTTCTTATGTCACAAGACTTTGCGAGATGAAAATCTGATCCAAATGTGTACCTACAACAGCATAAAGGTAATTTTATGACTTTTTTAATTTATTTTTATAGCATACTGATTACGGGAAGCACTCTTTCTTTGATCAGCTCAATAAAAACCGCTTTACATCAAGCATTTGATATGAGCGATTTAGGCCCACTGAAGCAATTTATTGGTCTCGAAATTACTGAGAATTTTGATGGGATCATGATCTCCAAATAAAAATATTCTTTGGACTTGACATAGCCAACTTGTACTGTGATATTTTCCCATAGAAGAGAAAATTGTAGGCATCTTCACCAATAGATTCACTGAGAAGAAGTTCTCTTGCCTATGTTCACTATTGGGGTGAGCTCTACTATGGTGAGGATAGATTATATCCTTCAGTGTTTAGTTTGAAGGAATGTTTTCTTTCCCAATAGGTTTTTCCCTCTTTCCTCACTTATATTTTTAAGCATTTTAGGATTAGTTTTGTACAAGCTGACCTATGGCCTTTGTTGTTGGGGTCATATTTTTTAATCCTAAAAATGAGATCTTATTAAGGGGGGTGTTGGAGTCATTTTCCAACCTCACATAATTATTTGGCCTTAACAACCTAATTTTCAACTTATCCTAAGTATTTTGAATCAAACATGTGCTTACATTATCAACACCTCATCATTGTTAGTTAAATGGGCCTGCTCCTTCATTCAGGGAGCTAATATGGGATGATCTACATGATTGATGTCCTCCATTAAGTCAACTGGGAGCATCTTCACCTAAATTTCAGTTAACGAGAGTGATAAAGGTGCATATCTTCTTATTTGACCTGATTTTAACTTAATTTCAGTTAACTGGATAGAAGGAAGGCACCCTCACCTAATTTTGGGCATTTAGTTGAGTTAATTCAGTTAGCTGAATACAAGAAAGGTGATCTCACCTACTTTTGTCATGATCTTGTGTTCAAACTCGGTTAGACTCATTTTAAACTGCCTCTGAGTCTATTAGAGTCAATTATGTTGTAGTTAAGTGGTTAATTTATCTTTTGAGTGGTGTTAACTGACAACTAATCCACTCTCATGCATTAAATTTGAATGACCTCTCTTGGATTCCAATTGAAAGTTATTCATGCCCTAATTCATCATTGTAATTAATCTTTTGAGATTAATGAATAGTTTTTACTAGTGCAAGACTTTTGCATAGTATTTCTAATACTTTTTGAAGTAAAATTTGGGATGCTTCTATTGTGAGAATTATCTTGTTTTGCAGATCTGTTGTGTTTCAATTTTATACCCAAGATAAATCTTTGTGTTCTTTTGTGTTGTTATGCTTGTCTTTCTTTCGTTGATCCTTTTGCAAATAGTTATGATGTTGTGATGATAAATGTTTTAAGATATTGTATAACCTTTAACATCTTAACATGGTATCATAGGAACCTTGAAAGAAGTCTTTGTGCAACCCTAACAATGCTACAATTGCAGTTGACAGAGATTAGGGTTTCATGCTTAAAAACCCTAGAACGAAAAATATGCTCATCTTGGAATTTTAGCTATAAATTGATTTTGGTGAAGGCTCGGGAGATAAAACTTGAAAAGGGAGAAGATTAAATATTTATAAGCCTTGGGTGAAATTTGCAGCCTCATATTCACTATACTTCTAGAGATATGTTCCCTCCAAAAAAGAGTTCCATCCTCTTCGAGAAGTCAACCCTAAACATGTGACCTAGGGATAAATTTTATATCGATGGATATGAAGATCCAAATCAAATTTTTTAAGATGTTATAGATAGGGCATGGAATTTCATTTCTATGGTATGAGTTTCATACCCTGAAGTTGAAACAGTGACATGTGTCTATCCATACAAGTTTGTTATACTCAACTACTACATAAATAGGTCACCTTGGGAAACTTAACATAAGATCCACTTGGTGAATCCAATATTTATATAACATGTAGGGTCATAAATAAGGCATATCAAGATACCCTAGTAAAACATTTTAGACCTCGAGGAGCAAAAGTTTGGGCTATAAATCATAATTAAGACGAGATAATTCTGTAGAGGAAATTGAAAAAACTAGGGCAAGTTGTTTCCAGAACTTCCTGTTAATTTTTCATNCCTCAAATGAACATAGCAAAGGATTAGATCTTACCGATTTGAGGTGTCCGTCCTGGTTCCGGAGCTGGCTAATCTAGGGTTTGTCACAGAAACCCTAATTTTCAAAAATTGGAATATTTCAGATCTGATTGGATAAAAATATAGATCTCTTCAAATGGAGCTGTCCAATGTACTCCTTTTCTGAAAACAGTGAAGGGAAACTCCCGGAACAGGAAGCCCTAATTTTCTGATTTCTTCTGCAGAAATTCCTGTTACTATTTCTGTGATATCTCCGAACTTACTGATCCTCTATGTCTGAAATTTCTCACTGAGGTAACCTCGCATGTCCCTGATCCAACACCATAGGTTTCATTAGAATTGGTTTCACCATTTTGGATTTAGGATCCGTTTCCCAAGGTGACCTGTTACAGTACTGTTCAGAACAGCGAAGTTGTATGGCCTTCTACGTGTCACTGGTTCATCTTCTGAGTCTGAGCTTCGCACCATAGAAATTAAAGTCCGTTCCCTTTCTTTAACTTCTTCAGGAATTCCATTTGGACCTCTATAGCCCAAGATATTGCAGATCTCCCCAGGTGTCCTGTTTATGGATGATTTCTGGAAGAGGCTGGAACCCTAACTTGGAGAGATCATATCTCCCATAATATAACGAATCAAAGGATTCCCTTTGTACACCGTGTTCATCAAGATTTTATATTTGGCCCCTGCAATTTTCAGCTTCTGAGACTTCGCCAATATCAGAATATAGCGACTGTACCAAAACTTAGCAGTTTTAGTATTTAGGGTTTCTCCTAGCTCAGGGTCAAACTAGGGTTTGACTTTCCCAGAGATTTACCCAACCAAATTTACTGATCCAGGTCTCTAAATTTCGGTTTTGATGAGGAGAAAAATCCTATGCTGGTCTCACCCAAAAATTCCTCTTCTGTAGAAAGCCCTAATTTCCACATCGAAAATTGAAAATGCTCGGAATGGAATTCCGCTTCGATAGAACGATGCATCCTTCAAAACAGAGTCAGCCTAGCCTTCTTTTGCTGATTGATTGTGGAGAGAGAACCAAAAAATAAGAAGCCCTAGCTTCTGAACTTGTGAAATCTTCCCTATTCAGGTTAGCTCTGATACCATGTTAATTTTTCATATGCTTTACTAAGACATCAGTATATCATTTCATTTTTTCATAATAAAAGCATATAAAGCAGGATCACTAAAAGAAACAGTATCACAAGAACAACACATATTTATCCTGGGAAAACCCTAAAGGGAAAAACCCAGCAAAATCTTCCTCAATATAGATGCCCCAAAAGGGAAAAAGGTAAAACCAACAAGGAGATCAAAAACCTGATTCTCCTCCTTCTCCAGCAACTCCTCTCCTCCACAAGAGCGCTATTCCAAGTGAGTGTCTGTGTATAAATGAGGAGCACTACACCTCTATTTATATTCATCCGTTTACTTAAAGTTTACTCAATCAACATGTCGGCTTAAGTTAACTCATGTAGGCTCTAGTTACACATGTAGGCTCAAGTAACCATACTAGGGTGCTGATGACCCATCTTTACAATTAGAGGGGACTACCTCATGACTCTTATTAGTTCTTCCGATTAGGAGCATCGGGGTACAATGTAATACAAGTGGTTCTCCCGGTTGACATATCAGTTGAAAAAGTAGGACCATACAAATCACCCTAGTATGGCACATATTTCTATGGAGAGAGTTTATAATTCTATGGATTTTCAATTTTTTACCTAACACTACTACCAAGAAAACTAGGGCATTGGATATTTTCCAATTTTGTCCACATTTTTGGGAAAAGGAGTATGATTCTCAAATCACCTTAAGGAGGCATATATTTCTATCCAATCATATCTAAAAGTCACCTAAGTTGATGAATTAGGGTTTCTCTATCAATCCCCAGGTTTACCAAAAGCATCCTTCCATAAAATCCTTCAAGCAAGCATCTAGTTGAAGCACTCTCATTGGTAAGTTCTATTCTCTCGATTTCCATTTGAGGTTCTCACTTTATCATGATGACCAAAAATACCAAGCTTGAGGAAAAGCTTGAATAATTTGATAACTTATGGGAATGGAAGTATAGATTGCTCCGCATACTAGAAGAGCATGACTTGGAAGACTATGTCAAAGAACAAGTTTCATATCTAGAGGGATATGAGGACAAATAAAGCATAATAAGAACTTGGTCAATGCCAAGATAATTATTTCCATCTCTATAAAATACCATTTGATCTCGTATGTATTCTCTTTGAATAATACCAAGGATATTTTTTATGCATGGACCATCTTGTACAAATGAAAGAAAAACAAAAGTAAGATGAGATTGAGAAGTCAAGTCAAGGATGTGAAAATCCATATGTAAGAAAGCATTCAATCCCATTTCACAAGGGTCTCCTGGATTAAGGAGCAACTAGAAGCCATTGGAGAAAATGTCAAGGAAGCATAAGCAAGAATGACCACCATGAATGGTTTTCCTTGATCATGGGAATATTTCATTCAAGGTATCTATGCCAACAGGAGGCTCACCAATTTCAGTAGTAAGAGAATAAAATATAGGTGATGATGACAATCATACCTAACAACTCATGCCACCGAAGATGATGAACTAACCAAGAATAGAATAAGGTAAGGTTCCTCAAGTAATGACGAATCTGTAATTTAATATAGAATGATTCAACCCATGATGAATAAGAACCTCTTGTCCATTTCATAATTGGATAAGAAGGGACACACAAATCTATGACGTAGAAGACTTACTCACCATTGTCGATCATGAGCAAGAAAAACATAGGTCCTCATAATTATATGATGGAGAAAGGCACATTGTCAGATACCACATTAATTCTTGCAAGGAGACAAAGATCAAGAGGGATTCTACCAAACAAAAAATTCTAAGAGTTTAAATTTCCATTTCTTATATATCTAGTTACTTAAATGATAGTGTTCACTTGTGTACATATTTATCTTCCTAGATTTAGAAATGTATTATGCATGTCATAATATTTTCATTTGCGAATAGTATACTACTAATATGCATGTGATGGGTAAGTAGCCTATGGTGCTATACAACATTCTGTTGCTACTTATCTTGAATGAAACCTCTTTTCTAACATGTTGGGAGCAGTGCACACTCTTAGTAATGTTCTAGTAGATATGGAAGGCATCTAGAAAGTGATTGTATGTGTAAGGGATATGAATGAATGCTGTAGCATTAGATAATATAGTTGAATGACTGTGTGACATGTGTCTTTATTCATTATAATTTTCCACTATTAATATGTTTTGTAAATTATGAAATATTTTTAATCATGCAACTGAATTTGACTTTTAGGAAAGATCGTGTGCAAGAGAAGAATGATGATTCTTGTTTTGACGAACAAGTGACGATGGTTCAACCACGACACCCAAAGCATATTTTCTTAGATAAAGAACATGAAGAAGAACCTGAAGCTCCTATTTCTAGAGACACCATAATGGAAGAAAGAGCATGAGAAGAATATGAGAATAATGGTATGACCAAGCCATAGAGACTTTTATATACACCCTGAGAGGTGAACACGGATAAGATAAGAACATCTTGGGAATGAGATATCATCCAACATGAAGAAAAGTATGGTGCTACATACGATACTTCCATAGAAAGTAAGAGGTCTTAGAAACACTCAAATTATGTGGATATACAAGAACAACATGGGTAGAAGGATTTGTATAAGCTCAAAATCCATCCATGGGATAGAACATACAGTTACATGAGGAGATTGAGGCTCACATAGAGTGATGGATATGTCAACCTTTTCTACAAGGTTGAAGATCGAATCCCACAAAGGATGAGAAGATCATATATGGGTGAAAGGGGAACTTTAAACAAAGTTAGAGATGGACAATATTAGTATCCAGTGACCTTAAGAGATGAAATTGATGGATACACAGAAGATTAGTAGAAGAAGAAGCTACATGTCACTCCAGTGTAAAATGTCCCGATGCAGAGAGTAGAAGATGTAGAGGGAGGATGGTGCTCTGCTTCAGAGGGAGTGGATATAGTAGATATCAGAGTTCAATAGTCTTGAAATGGTCTTATAGGTATGACATAATCCATAGGATATTTTCCTTAGACAAGGAAAATATGCATTTGATATCCTAAAGAGGTTTGAAATATTCGACAATAGCTACATTGATAGAATCAAACTTGAAGTTGTTATGTGATCCTACTTTAGAGATATTTAATGCGACCACATTCTAGAGGGAGATGATTGGCTTGTTGATGTACTTAACAAACATGAGGATAGATATATCATTTTTAGATAACACTTTGTGCTAGTACATGGTGGAGCCGAGATGTGCTCACATGGTTGTAGCAAAGCATGTGTTTATCTACCTAATGGGTATAATTGGGTATGGCCTCAAATATGCGAGATATTAGAGGATATTCCTGTGGGAATATGGTGTAGAGAGGACCATTAAAGTTCTAGTATCTTGCAATGAATGAGAAGATAGTAGATGTATTGACAAATCATCTAGTGAGAATGAAGTTCAATTACTTCATGGACAAGCTTGGATTTGTACAAATCAGTGTCCATTGCAAGAGGGAGTGATGAGTCCCAGTGGTCCTCACATCCAACATGAAAAAGGGTTGGCTCTGTGGAGGATGAGTGGTTTTCACATCCAACATAAAAAGGGTTAGTTCTATGGAAGAAGTATGAGGTGTGTGTCTAGTATGAAAAATTATTGGTAACCGCACAGATGCACCCAATATGAAAAAGGATTGGTCATCGCATGGATGCACCCAGTATGAAAAAGGTCTGGTCACTGCATATGTATGCCTAGTATGAAAAAGGAATAGTCACCATATGAAGGTGCACCCAACATGAAAAGGGGATAGTTGTTTCATGATAGTACACCCAGTATGAAAAAGGACTAGTCACCATACATATGCACCCAGTATGAAAAAGGAATGGTCACCGAATAGGCACGCCTATCATGAAAAAGGACTAGTCATCATAAGGAGATGTACCCAACATGAAAAAGGGTTGGTCACTAGATGATTGTGCACCTAGTATGAAAAAGGATTAGTCACTACATGGATCCACCCAGTGTGAAAAAGGACTAGTCACCGCATAGGTAAGCCCAGTATGAAAAATGAACGGTCATCATACAGAGGTTCACCCAACACAAAAAAAAGGTGGTTAACTACACAATGTGTTCCCAATATGAAAAAGGACTGGTCACTGAATAGGTATGCCAAGTATAAAAAAGGACTAGTCACTATACATAGGTGCACCCAACATGAAAAAGGGCTTGTCACTGCACAAGTGTGCACCCAATATGAAAAAGGACTAGTCCCCACATGGGTACACCCAGTATAAAATGGAATGGTTAATGTATGAGGAATTTGGTCATATCTTCTAGGGTAGATCCCAACATGGTTTGTGGCATCATTGAGGTTAGATCCCAGTATGACTGGTTGTATCACCAATGGTATATCCCAACATGGTTGGTCGCATCCCCAGAAGGAAGGTCGCAATGAGATCATCCTAGGGATGATTTCCATTCTATGGGAAAGTAGATGTGCCTAGTTAGTTTCCAGGAGGATGGTACTACAGCCGATAGTATTCTAGTATTTCCATGCTGAGAGTGGTCTTGCATTTATTTGTGGATGATACTGTACTAGCATTCTTATGTTCAGAATTCTCCTATGGAAGATAGTGTTCTAGCATTTTCATGCTTAGAGTGGTCTTGCATTCATTTGTGGACAATGATGTTCCAACATGTTCATGTTGTGCGTGATTCAACATTGATTTATGGATTTTTTTCAATATTTGTATAGTAATGATATTGTAGGTGATGTTCCATGATGATGATTCTCGAGATGATGACGATGTGCATGCTAATGTTCCATGATGATTATTCTTGAGATGATGATGTTCAATATGATAATGTCTGTGATGATGTTCCATGATGATGATGCTCAAGATGATGATGTTCATGATGATGTTCCACGATGATGATTCTCATGATGATGATGTCCATGATGATGATGATGATGATGATGATGTTCCACAATAATGATGATCTGTGATGATTATGTTCCATAGATGATGATAATGTTAATGTATTTTTTTAAAACCTCCTATGGGATATAGATTCACTAGTCAGTTGTATAGTTGTTGTTACTATTGTTATAGAATTCCTTTCTTGCTAAGAGGGAGTGTTAAAGAAATGTAACTTTGGAAGATATTCTATTGTAATTTTATTGTTATTATTACTATTCCTCCTTTCAGAGGTGTTTTTCCTCCAATCGGGGATGTCGTTGATGTAATTGGTCATGTAAGAGTCAAGAGGTAAAACCTTTGTCGTAAGTCAAGTCAATAGTACCCACAAAAGTATTTTATAATTTTTATTTTGACTCTTCCTAGGTATGTCATCCCTAATTATAGAAGTAGGTTGACCTAGTTAGGTAACTCATTCACTCACTTGATGACTATAAATATAATAGGCACACACCTCCATCCTTTGTACACACCTCTCATTCGAGCAGTTGCAGAAGAGAGAGAGAGATATAAAGAGAGAGAGTGAGAGAGAGAGAGAGAGAGAGCTGATAGGAAGTCTACTGGAGAGAGGAATCTTCTAGTCTTGTTCTTTGGGTCTTACACTATACTTGGTCAATTTCTATATTGAGGAATTTTTATTGGGTCTTATCCCTCAAGAGGGTTTGCTAGGATAAATCTATGTGTTGTTTTGTGTTATTGTGCTTGTCTTTATTTCAATGATCCTTTTGCATATGGTTATGATGTTGTGATGCTAAATGTTTTAATACAATGTATAAGCATTAAAATATTAATATAATGAACCATGAGGAACCAATGAATCCCTTTCTTTTGCGACCCATATTAGTGAAATCAAGAACAAGGAACCATTTCATATTGTGACTTACATGCATATATATAAATCTGTGGAATGCTTGGGTGCATTACCCACCAGATTTTTTATACAAAGAAGTAATTATAATTTGATGGAGGAGACCAACCATCTTATTTCCATCTTTAATCTAGAATAAGATGAAGATACATTATTTCCATGTTGATGGCATCTCCCCAATTCCTTTTGACTATTGAAAATGTCGTCTGTCATGTGTTGGAGTCATCGGATATTGCAGGGCATGTATGATGAACAGATATTGTAGAATATTGTGTGTGTTGATTGAGTCAATTGATTGACTGATCTATAGGGTTGTTTAAGTCAATGGATTGAATAATACCTACAGTTGAGAAAGTATATGTGATTGAGGTCTATATAAGAATTTAAGTAGTATTAGGCACTTTCAATGGTTCTAGTTGAGTCCTGGAATGGATTAGAAATTCACCCTTACGTGGAAATGGTGCCCATTTACTTCTCATGCATATGAGGATATTGTTCTTTGATTCTATGAGAGGATACCACTTTTGTTGAGATGAGAGTTGTCCTGCCTTGGCCACATGAAACAAGGGACTAGTTTGTGTCCTTGTGTGGTGTTCTTGTTGTATTACAATGGTGTCAACAATAAAGGTATATTGAAAATATGGATGGATGTATTCTATACATATAAGTTGTAATTAGATATATTCCAATAGTGGAAGAAATTACGATAAAAAATTCAACATTGAATATTAGATCCAAACCTAATATAGTGAAATGATGTGCTTAATATCGTTTTCTCCAATTTTCTCAAGAATGGTGTAAGGACCATATTGTAAAGGATTCATATTCCTATGCAGACCACTAACTATTTCTTTCTTGAGATGTAGCTAGACTTGATCCCACAATTTTGAATGAATGAGGAATACAATGCTTGTTGTGTCGAACCTTGGATCTCATGTGCTTGTTTCTGAATCTCAAAATCCATGTCCTTGATATTGAGTGCTTTCTTTAATTCTCATTATTCATGGTGTGTGTCAATCAAACTAATTAATTGATTGATTAAGTCAATATGGATTGAGGGTTGAAACACATAATAGGATGAGTCAAACAAAATCTTGCTTGTTGAACTATGTTGTGGAAATTTATATAATCTATGTTGGATGTAGGGGATATTTTTTGTCCCGTGTTGTGCGATGCCTGTGGTTGTGCATGTACAGAAACTATACCACCATGTGATGCACAAATTATATTTGTCCATCATTCTAAGGATGAAACATGGTCGATATAGATAGTTGTGTGTTGATATGTTGTTCGAGTGTTTTTTATAAAAGTGTTGACAAATATGTAATCTATACCATAGATTATTGTGGTTGGTAATCCATATTATTTCCAAACATGCTCGAAGAAGAGTTGAGTAGATCGCTCTATTGTCATAATTTGGTTACAAGGAATGAGGATGGTCATTTTAGAGAATAAGTTTCAACCACTTACAATATTGCATCATATTGATGTCTGGTGACAATATATCTAGTTAATTAGTCCAAGGAAATGGATTCCCATGTTCAAATTGGTATGGGAAATGGTCTATACAAACCATGTCATCGATTTGGTGGCTTGGCAATGGCAGAAACCACACATGACTTGATATACTTGTCAACATCCATATTGAATGAAGGATAATAAAAATATTTATGGAGTAATATGAGGGTATTTTCCACTCCAAAATGAACTACTTTTTTTTGTAGTGTGCTTCCCAGATGAGTTTATCTCTATTATCACCTAGAGGTACATAAATCTATCTTAGATTGTAAAGAAAATTGTCCTTTATGTGGTATTTGAGAGAAAATGAATGACCTTTCTGGAGTTGTTGATACACTGAGGCGATATTGGTGTCTTCTTCATATAGTCATTGCCAATTAATGGTTTGATAACCATGCATACATAACACTATAAGCAGTAAAGTGATTTTTGGTCATCTAAGGCAATAAATCGTTGCATTAACTTTTCCTTTCCAATGCTTGATTACCAACTTAAATTTCTATAGGTAATTAATACACTTGAGTTGTCTCATCATTTGTAACTTAGATTGTGATGGAGAAAACTATAGAGGGTTATGGTCTGTATGAATGATAATTTATTTTCCTATAATGTAGTTCCTCTATTGTTTAAGTTCTTATACAATGGAATGCAGTTCCCTTTCGTAAGTCAAATACTTGCGAACAACATCAAATTTCCCAATGGAATGCCACTAGATGCCCTGTTTGAGTTATCATGATGCCCATGGAATATTAAAATGCACCAACCTTGTTGGAAATATTGTTTTCATTGATTTTAAAGGCAAGGGGACATTACAAATGTATATGATCAAGTTTGCAAGATGGAGATTGTTGGAAATATTTTATTTATTTATTTTTGATGCTAAGTTTAGGTACCCTATCTTTAAAGGAAATTTTACTCTAGATACCTAGATCAAATGGAAGTATGGGATACATGGTTGGAAACTATATTCTTATTCCTTTCCAACAGTATTTGGAAATCTCTCTAAATCCATAAGAATGAGTAAATATTAAAGGATTTGTAAAGTCATCCCAACCATAATTTTAGGTCATCCCTGCCAAGATATTGAACAATGTTAGGTTAGCCCAAAAAGTGGTTTAAGTAGAGTACAAATAGAAGGATCTCTCTCTCATTTTCCCATGTAATCATCTTGGATATCTCTCATAGAAAATGTACACACTTGTGGAATAGGAAGATATTCTAGGGTTTGAACATGGGTTTGAGGATGCTTTTTGGGTTTTGAAAATGTTATTAATGATATTCTCTTGAAGGTTTTTCATAGGGTTTCTAAGGTTCTGTAAGGAAGATGAGGCACGCTCATGGAAGAGGAAATATTGTTTTGAGAATCTTTTCTTCCATATTAGGGATAAATAAGAAGCGTATAAGAGGCATATTATGAACCAAATTAGAGGTAAATTATGAAGTAGATCAGAGGTAGCTTATGAAACAAATTGGAGGTTGATTATGAATCATATCAATAGAAGATTATGAATAAGATCAAAGGGATATTATGGAGATGATTCTAAGGGTTGATTGCATTTCAAATTGAAGTTGATTATGAAGTAGTCTTTAAGATGATCTTGTTAGCATTATTGTACCTAATAAAATAGTAGGTTAGAGCCTACATATTACTTAGTGGTGTTGGGCCCAGAAATGGCCCCTTTTTTACCACCCTTATCCACCTCTTTTTTCCTCATCCTACACTATTGTGCATGCTAAAAAGACGTTTTTTCCTCACTTGGCCCCTCAAGTCACAAAGGTATGGTTAATCATTGTCTTATTTTATTAATGCTTAGGATTGTGGTAATCAAGGATCTACATCTTAAAATATGCTAACATATGATGGTTTATAAAGGTATTTTGAGATATAGAGAATGCAAGTGTAGCGGTTTGAATATGCCAAAGGAAGGATGGACATTCATTACTAAAGTTGATCGCCATCCATCCCATCATTGCCCAAAGAATGCAGTTCCAGTGTATTATTCCATGCGAGCTTGTAGAAAGAGCAAGTCGATAAGTCGACTTGAAGGATAGCCGACTTAGTCGATTAGCCGACTAAGTCGATGAGCCAACTTAGTCGATCAACTGACTAAGTCGGTCGGCCAACTAAAACTAGAGATTAGGTCGGCCACCTAAGGTCGTTTCGATTCACCAAACCGACAAGTAGTTATTTTGTAACTGTTCTGTAATCATATATATTAGGCTGTTGAGCTAGATGAGAACTCAATTCAGTTCTCTGTCTTGTATGGACTCATTTGTATAATATAATCTATTTATTCACCTCTCTGTTCTTATCTCTTGTCTCTGTTTTATATATATGTTTAGTGTATATTATTGGTAACCTTATGTGATCTGTGAGATTACAACAGAGCTGTACAAGGGTAGCTGCAACATATTGCGACAGATTTGGAGGAAACAGTGTGTCGCTGCTCAAAATTAGTTGTGATATGCGGGATATCTTCTCAATCAATGAGGATCATTATTTGTGGGTCGAATAACATATTCCTTATATCTTCTACTCTCATCCTGCCATGACTGTAACAATTATTGTAATTAAGGCAGCTTGAAGATCAGAGATCTTCATGGCTGCCCAATAATAGGGATAGGATGTTATGATTCGAATTGTATAAATAAGGGGAGATATTATGAGCCAGGGGTTGAAATTTTAACCAAATTATTGTATCAGCCGTGATTTAGATTGCGTGATTCATCTTCCATCTCTAATACAAGGAGTTTGATCTAGATCTCAGTATTTTAACGTGCATTACTTCCAGCATCTCTGTGTGAAGGCTAGGCCTACCTTCCCACAGGGATTGCTGAGTTAATTAAGAATAATTTTTATTTTATTGTGTGATGTTGTGATAATTTCCTTTCCTCATAGTAAGCTGCAACAATTATTGATTTACAATGTGTTATTAATTGCATCTCTTGGAAAGCTGCAGTGGTATGTTGTGTCAGTCAACTATATAGGTTAATTTTCTTTTATGCAACTGTGTGACAGCTGTGACAGCTCTGTTCATCGCTAGTTCTTTTAATTGTTGTTTTGTGTATCTTTGTAGTTCATTCTTTTTCTTCTATAGATGCAAAAATTCATTCATGTACTTTGAATTTATAGAATAGTTGAATTCAATTCATACCCTTTGGATTTCTAGAATAATTAGATCAAGATAATTGGGTGAGTCATTAGATGGTTTGGAAATCAGGATTTCATTTTCTACGAGAGTAATCTAGATGTGATTTCTCGAATCTTTCAATTCTAGATTAAGAATAGTAAAATGTAATTGTGGCTGTATCCATTAGAAAGTAAACTAGATTAAGTGGATTTTTGGGATGAGCATAGCTAAGCAGAGAGTAGGATTATTTACTTACCGCAACACAGTGTTTAAAGTATATATAGTGCATATTATCCTTGAAATAAAATACTTCCCTGGGTTGACAATAAATATTGAACACTCTCTATGTTATCATTAATTAACTTGCATATCGGGTGCCCAACATTTTGGCGCCATTACCGGGGAGGATAAGTATTAGACATTGTTGTAGTTGCATCCAGTATTGTCTCTATTCAGTCTGCTGCATTTCTTTTTCCGTTTGCATGTTTTGGGTTGCATGAATACAAGAAGGGTACAGTGTGATCATCTTATAAATCCCAGAAATCCACAGAACACCAACATTGTTTGTGGCCGAGACCATGGGAAAGGTCCAGAATTGGGGAGAAGAACATTCATTGATGATCTAGTTGATAGAACCAATTCTTCTACCAGGGCTCGCTATCAGGAAACAACCATCAGAAAAATCCCTGCCAACCCTGGAGTGGCAGTGTTAGGTTCTATAGTGGAGAACACACGAGGAGCTGCAACACCCTCAAATATCCCTACAAAGGAGGACAGAGTTAGTACTATAGGATCAGCTGATCGAGATCTGATCTATCACATTAACGAGAAGGTTGCGACTAAAGAGGAGTGGACATAGTTCCATCAGAAATTCGTCGATCAGTGGAAGAACGAAGAGGATAGAACAGAAGAAAATATGAGTAACAGACATGAGTATGAAGAGGAAGAGGCAATGTGAGAAAATCATCATCATGAAGGTAATTCCCTGCCTGAAGGGACGATGGCTACACTTCAGTTCCCAATTCAACAACCAGAAGGGATAGCCCCAATGAAAAATATATCACCATCGATGTTTCCCCGCTTTTATGGAAAAGCGATAGAGGATCTAGATGAATTTATTTTCGAATTTGATATCCTCTGTCACAGCTATGACTACACCACCAACGCCCAGAAGCTGAAACTCTTCCCTACCACTCTGAAGCACAATGCATTACATTGGTTTATGAGCCTAGGAGGGGGAACTGTCACTAATTGGGACAGGATGAAACAAGTGTTGCTGGAGAAATATCAGGAGTATTGCAATACGAAGGATAAGAGAGAAGAACTTTTTAAAATGGTACAGAAGGATGATGAAAGTCTGGAAGATTTTGTCGATAGGATTTTATATAATGTGCAGAGAGATAAACAGACTAATATGGGGTTAGACATGCTCAAAATAATCCTACTTCACAGGATTAGGGATGATTTCATAGATATGTTAAACCTATTAGGAAAGGGGGATATCTCCAAGGAGTATTTTGAGAAAATTGTGGAACTGTGCAAAAGGTACTCTAAAGGATCTTCCAGGAATAACAGGCAGGACAAATGGGACAAATTAGGGCATGATGTCTTCAAAAAAACTTAGAAGTCATCTAATGGAGGAGCCACCCATGTAGAGATAGGAAATCTCCTTGAGAATTTCAAAACATAAATGATGAGCTCCATCTCCTTGGAAATAGATGTCCTGAGGGCAAGGCAGAAACAAGCAGTAGAGAACCTCACACTAGGTGTATTTTTCCCTAGATGTAGAAAGAACCACCCGCTGAAGGAGTTCCTGCTCGACAAGATAGAAGTACGTCAGCTGTGTGAGCTGAACCACAACACAAAAGAATGCATGTCACTACCTCAAGTGAAGGTTGTTCTACCATCAACTTCAGAGGTGGAACTAGCCTACTTTATTGCACAAAAGAAGCCCTGGCAGCCTTGAAATCAAGGTATGACTCCATACTCGTTTCCATTTTTGAATAACATGAATAATTGGAATAATATGTAGCATATGAATACACAATTCCCTTCATCTTATTCTAATCCTCAATGGTACCCCTCTCAACCTTCAATGCAAAATTTTAACTCTTGGAACCCCTGGGCTCAGCCACCACAGCCACCGAACCAACCAAACTCTTGGTCTCCTGGATGGAGGAATTTCCATCCAGGGAACCAGTTTCCCCATAATCAACCCTCTCAATAGCTTCCCCATTAAATATTTTCTCAATAGTCATATCCTCCTCAATATTCTTAGCCTTATCAGTAGTCTCAGCTACAACTCCAAAATAATGTTGTCCCCAATATGTCGATATGACCTCAGCTGCCTGGTTAACCTAATCCTAACCCAAATAATAAAACAGTCCATCAGTTTGAGACTGTCAACATGCCTGCTTAGTCCCTTACCCCTGTACCCTGTAATGATATCTGCTTACGATTAGGAAAGGTAGTGGAGCATTTGATCATTGAGGATGTTCCATCGTCTATTTATGAAGAGCGGATGAATCCACAGTATTTGTCCAAGGCAGCGACCCCCATTATTGAAGATGTTGAACATCCTACTAATATGCCGGCTAAAACACAAAACAACACATCTATCAACACACAACCTACCCAGCTGATTAGGGAACCACCGTATGCCAAAAGATTAATGCTACCAAAGGTAGTGGGATAACCTTAGTTTAACCTCTTATGAGAGTTAAAAAATCTTTATGTCAAAATTCCCCTCCTCCAGGCCCTTCAAGATGTACTTATCTATGCTAGAACTATTCGGGATCTGTGTACAAGGAAACCAAGAAGGAAACCCAGGGATCCTCCCATTGTTCATGTCATAGGGAAATTATCTGCATTGATAATGGGAAAAACCCTCTTCACCAAATATGATGATCCTGGGAATCCCACTATCACTATGCAGATTGGGAATACGCAGAGACCCAACGTACTAGTAGACTTAGGAGAAACAATTAATGTTATGACTATTGAAACTATAAGAAAACTTGGGCTCACTAATCTCAGGAAAACCCCCACTGTTTAGAACTGGTAGATAGATCCACTATTAAACTTGAACGAATTTTGGATGATCTCATCATCTAAGTTGATTCTTGGGAGTACCCTGCTAACTTCTTGGTTTTACAACCTAAGTCGTAGGTAGGAGGAAACCCACTAATCCTGGGAAGGCCCTAGTTAGCTACAGTCGATGCTTGCATCAACTGTTGATCTAGGTCTATGACCATATCAGATGGCACCGAGATAAATAACCTCACTCTCTATCCTCCAGCTCGACCGAGCTTAGAAGCTGAAATTCTATTACGGATGGAGCCAGAGGAAGAAGAGGGCGTTCAACCATTATTAACAATAGGGAAGACCTTAACCTTTAAGGATGCAATTGAAGACGATGCCATTAATAATTTCATCAGTGAACCCACTTCTGTCAATAAGGAAATTTATCAAATCCTGAATATTACTCTAGGTGAGGAGGAATAAGAAAATCTCACAGAAGAGGCATTAGTCAGTGACACTCATATAGTTCTAGTATTGAAAAATTTGAAAAGTGTTCCTATCAAGGTAGAGTCTGGAAAAACCCTAAATATTAATGCCATCCTTTCCTTAGATGAACAAAAGTGCCTAATCGGTCTCTTAAAAGAACACAAGGGGGAATTTTCTTGGGAGTACACAGACATGAGTGGTATTCCCTCTAATCTGTGCACCCATCATATTTATATCAAAAGTGACTCTTGGCCAGTGTGCCAGCCTCAATGACGAATGAACCCCAATCTTAGGGACATAATGAAGGAAGAAATTCAGAAACTCTTGGAAGCAGGATTTATATATCCCATTTCAGATAGCGAGTGGGTGTCCCCACTCATAATAGTACCCTAGAAGAATGGTAAATGGAGAGTCTGTGTGGACTATAGAGATTTGAATAAGGAAACATAGAAAGATCATTTTGCCTTGCCTTTCATCGATCAAGTACTTGACACCTTATCTCGGAAGAAGTTCTTCTCCTTCCTGGATGGGTTTAGCGGGTACAATCAGATTCAGATTGCTCCTGAAGACCAGGATAAAACTACCTTCACCTGTCCCTAGGGAACTTTTGCATACAAAGTGCTTCCCTTTGGTTTATATAATGCACCAGTAACATTTCAAAGAGCTTTGATTGGAATATTTTCAGAATTAGTTAATGATAGTATGGAAATTTTTATGGATGAATTTACTCCTTATGGCAAAGATTTTGAAGAAGCATTGAAAATTTCGGAAAAGGTTTTAACTCGATGTGAATAGACCCAACTCTCTTTAAGCACTGAAAAGTGCCATCTGATGATGAGTGAAGGAGTGGTGTTGGGGCATTTCATCTCTGCTGATGGCATCTAGGTGGATCCCTAAAAAATCAAGGTAATAAAAAATATACCTACTCCTGTAAGTAAAAAAGAAGTGCGAAGTTTCCTGGGGCATGCTGGATATTACCGAAGATTTATAGAAAAATTTTCCAAACTTGCCTCTCCTTTGTTTTCACTGTTAATGAAGGATGTGCAATTTGTTTGGAATGAGGCATGCCAGACAACATTTGTTAAACTTAATGAGAAGCTATCCACAGCTCCCATCCTAAGAGGACCCAATTGGACCTTTCCTTTTCATATTTCTTCAAATGCTTCTGATACTGCCATTGGAGCAGTTTTAGGACAGCAGGATGGTCAAGTACCTTATGCAGTTTATTATATTAGTAAAAACTTAGCCCCTGCTGAAATTAATTATACTATTACCTAGAAGGAGTTCTTAGCCATTGTTTACTCCATTAATAAATTTCGACATTATATTACTGGATATACTACATTTGTGCACACTGACCACTCAGCCATCAAAAATCTAATGAATAAACCTGTTACTAATGACAGGGTAACTAGGTGGCTTTTATTATTATAGGAATTTGATATTACCATTATAGACAGACCTGGAAGAGAAAATGTTGTCGTTGATTTCTTGTCTCGTTTTGCTAACAATGATGATGATTTGCCTGTTGAGGACTCTTTTCCATATGAACACTTATTTGTAGTTTCAACTCACTCCCCTTGGTATGCAGATGCCACTAACTACTTGGCTGCAGGAAATATTCCAACACATTTGTCCAAAAGAGAAAAGAGGAAAATTATTTAGCAAAGTGTCAAGTATTGTTAGGTAGACGATCATCTCTTCTACGTAGGACCTGATCTTGAGATCAGAAGGTGTGTAAGAGAAGATGAAATATTCCATATTTTTAAAGCCTGCCATGATGAGCCTTGTTGGGGGGATTTTGAAGATAGGAGGACAGGACACAAAGCACTAAGAATGGGCTACTATTATCCAACCCTTTTCAGGGATGTAAAAATATATGTCCAGTCTTGTGATAGCTGCCAAAGGATGGACCAGCCCAATATATTAGATCAAATTCCTCTTCAACCACAATTGGTGGTTGAACCCTTTGATAGATGGGGAATTTTGTTGGTCCTATCATCCCTCATTCCAAGAAGAAATCCTACATCTTAGTCTGTACCAACTACATGAAGAAATGGGTAGAAGTTGTGGCTCTGGTGAAGGCCGATGACCAAGCCGTGATCGATTTCCTGTATGGTGAAATATTTACCCGTTTCAGGGTACCCAAGGAAGTGGTAACCGATGGAGGACCGTAGTTTGCGTTGCATCAATTTGAAGCTCTGCTATGGAAGTACCATATTCATCACCAGATAGCTTCACCCTACCATCCCCAAGCCAATGGCTAGGTGGAAAGCACTAAAAAATTCATTGAAGCTATTCTTACCAAGAGGATCAAGACCCATCATAGAGATTGGGCTGATAGAATTTCGGAAGCATTGTGGGCATATCATACCACTTGGCACAACACTACAGGTTTCTCTCCTTATGACTTGGTGTATGGGAAAAGTGTTGTCTTCCCAATTGAATTTGAAATTAATACTTTGAATATAGCCACAAATGTAAACCTAGATGTAATCGAAGATTAGAAGAGAAGATTGAATCAATTGAATGAACTTGACGAGAACCATTTAGTCAATGTGGATCAGACAATATTAATCGAACAACAGAGATCCAATTGGAATGACTAATTCATAAAAAAGAAAGTCTTCTGCGAGGGAGACTAGGCGCTATTATACAATTCAAGATTCAAAAGGGACATCAAGGGTAAATTACGCACAAGATGACTGGGCCCATACTTGGTAGATAGAGTATTTGATAATGGTACGGTCAACCTGGCAACCATTGATGAGAACCATGCACCACTATTTGCTAATGGTCACAGGCTACGACTATACCATAAGCCCATTTCAAAGGACGAATTTACTTCACAGATTGTAGCTGATCCAGACTACCAGTTAGAACAAGGGCATGAATTTTTGTTTGCCCCTATCAATCATTAGTTAATCGTTGTAAATCTTATATGAATCTTTGTACATAAATAAATTGTTTTTTTTTCTGCTATTGTTATCTTTTTCTTTTGCACTTGATCCATTTTTTTTTATGAAATGTGCAGGGAAGCGCCTAAGGAGCGGTGGTCATCATCGAGCCTATTTACCAAGGTCATCCTTATATAAATTCCTACACCAGAAGAAAACTCCTTGAATAAATATGTTACAGTCGCAACACATCCCTTTATCTCGTTCCACACAGCAGCGTAAACTTCCACCCTTACCCCGTTCCGCGCAGTTGTAACACTGTAAAATGTTTCCCTTATCCCATTCTGTACAGCTACAACACCGTAAAATTCTACCCTTATCCCATTCCACATAGCTACAACACCATAAAATTCTGCCTTTCCCCATTCTACGCAGCTGCGACACCATTTTACTTTTGTCCATTTCACCTTTTCCGGTAGCTGCAACACCGTTTTACTTTTGTCCATTTCACCTTTTCTACCAGCTGTGACACCATTTTACTTTTTTCCATTTCACCTTTTTTGGTAGCTACAACACCATTTTACTTTTGTCCATTTCACCTTTTCTAGCAGCTGCGACACCGTTTTACTTTTGTCCATTTCACCTTTCCCGGTAGCAGCGACACCATTTCACTTATTGTCCACTTTCACCCTTTCTGGCAGCTGTGAGTCCACCACATTTGGCTGATTTTTATATAATCCAAGGCTGTGATTGTGCTAAACTATCTGATTTATCTATGATCTACGGGTGTGACTCCTCCATTATTGGAAGAACTCTTTGCAACCGCAGTTAGTGAGTCCTCTAGATCTGGCTTTGACTCCTGATGCTGGTGATTCCGATCTATACTCCAACATTCATCATGTTTCTGACCAATTTGACACAATGGTTTTGGTTTGCCAATGGAAAAGGTCATTATAGCATCCCTGTCATAATGATTACACTTAAATGGCTACACTTCACACGCTCTACTATTCTCCAAAGGTTACCATCCATCGCGTATTTTCGAAGGTATGGTTTTGATTAACTACTTGATTAAGTATTAACTGGATTTCAAAATATTAATCATAGCTTCCGTTTTGTACCCATTATTACACCCTATATCATTAACTATCCACTCATGCAACTTAATGACTATTTATGTTACCTGATAACCTCCACCTTTCCTAATTTGGGATAAATTCCAAATAATCCAATGTCTTGAAACTTTCTGAATTTACCCAACTCCACTCTTAGCTGTTCATGCATACTCTGTCCTTTAACATCAATTGTCAATTTTTGTAATTTCTCAGACTGCAACATACTTCTGAAGGCAGACAAACATGGGTAATCCATCTCGGCATGAACCTCCAAACATGCAAGAAATCGAAATAAATGCTGAATTTTTCGCTATTTTTCAAGCTGCGGGTTGGACTGAATTCTTCCAATGCCTGAATGGATTTCACTATGAAACAACTCTACAGTTCGCCTTGAATGTTACAGAAACCCACTCAGAGCTTTGGGGATTATGTATTGAAGTCTCTGAAGCAATACTAGTTGAGGTCATTGGCCTTCCTCATGTATAAATTCAGGCCTGCAGTAGATTAATTTAACCCACAACAATTAACAATTGATCATGCAAAATTATCAACAATGGAGACTGAAAATGGAGCTGTAACACAAAATTATATTAAATGAGTGTACAATAGCCAACCATGTAATAACATAGGCTGAT
>LPNX010117507.1:141982-178301 GCA_001517045.1 Pseudotsuga menziesii | reverse complement strand
AGTCTTGCTTTCCTATGTGCCTTAAAACACTGAAAAAGCAGGGTATAAAGCAGAAAAAGTAGAAGGGCACCTAGGAGGCCAGGAATAAAGCAGATTTGATTCCTCAGGATTTCCAAAGTGCTACATGAGTCAATAATGGCAAGTTTGACCTCTATGGATAGGCAATTGACAACTTACACATGGTGGGACTCATGGACTAGGCAAATAAGACAAAAATAAATGAATTAATGTCTAAGTGGGTAAATACTATGGGTTGATTATTCTAACACCTCAGGTGGGCAGAGCTTGGTTTGGACAAAGAACCCCCAATCCTATAGCAGTACAGGATTTTCTTTGGGAAGGGGAGCACATTCAACCATCATGGAGGGGGATAGAATTACAGTCACTTCCACGCCCATGGAATCAAGTAGCAATTTTCCTCAAGAAGTATATCACCTGTGAAGGTAGGTATCAAATGGTCTATCACTCTGAATTTCCTTTATTATCTCATCTCCATCATAGGGTTTTGCTAAACATTCCATTTTATTTATTCAATGATTTACATCATATGATGGGGTTTGTCCGAACCACCAAGCATCCAATCTCTTCCCTTACCCACCATGGCCTCATTAAATTAATAATTTTGCAGACCCTTACTCAACAAAACCAAACCTAGGAGCAATTTACAGGTCAAGTTCAGGAACCCATTGTTCTACCCGGTGTACCAATAGAAGAGGAAATGGAAGTACCTGTACTCATGGGGCCTATTCAAAATCAAGAAGAGCCGGCCAATCCACAATTGGGGGGAAATTTAGAGCAATAGGAGGCTTGGAGTCCCTCCAATTTAGTTGTAGGGGGATATGATACTGGATCGGAGGATCAGTCAGGAGATCAAGCAGAACAATTGGGAGAGAATGTACAAGAAAACCCTGTGGAAAGACTAAATAATAGGGAAGCTCTGACAGTAGAGGTTGAAACTAGAGAAGCATTGGATGCTGCGATAGTTGAAACCAAGGATGTTAGAGCTATGATAACAAAAAAAAACACGGAGGTGGTGACCATTGAATCTTCCCCTGAATGGGGAGGAACCCTGATTGAGGAAGAACATCCTGAAGAACAAGAAAATGTCGAAACAGAGAATATCCCTTCAACATCAACCACAAATTTAGAAACTCCAACACCATGGAGAAAAAGGAGGAGATAAAAAGATGAAATAAAGGCATCACCACCAATACAATGAAAGAGAACCAGGTCAATCACAATAGCAGAAGCAACACGGGAAAGATGGGAAACCCTAGAAGCACAAATTGAGTTCCCCATTCTTAGAACCAAAGCAAATGATGCCCCATAGGAAACGGTCATTGAAGAACCTCAAATTGAAGGACTTCTATATGAAAATGGGGTATTAAAATAGGAAGTACAATCACTCCGAAAGGAATTAGAAAATTGGAAGGAAGCATGCAGAAAACAGAGTGAAAGGAAGCTGCACACATTGGTTGAAGTTGCAGACCAACTGGAAGGATCAAATCCTATTGAGGCTGGTGATGAGGAAGAAAGAGTGGTTCGTCCTGTGTGTGGAGAAATATTTAACGAGTCAGGTTACAAGGTCATAGTTCGTGCATTTGCAACACAACAACCTGCACCTACAGCTGTGGAAGAACAAGGACAACCTGATTGGAAAGATGGTGAGGGTCCCGAAGAGAAACTCCAGAAAAAGGAAGTTGTAGATGAGCAGGATGCTGAGACACAAGAACCAGCATATTTGAATATTCCTATTGAAATTTCCAACCAATTTGGGATAGAGGAACCAGAGGATGAGGTTATTCCTTATTTTGTTGATGAAGGTTGCACTATGACCCCTGAACCCTCTGATGAAACAGAGATAATAGAAATGAAACCCCAGGAGTAGAACAATGATGAGGTCGAATAGGACGCTGATACACAAGAACCAACATCCTTGGAAATTTCAGTAGAGACTCTTGGGATGCAATAAGAAGCCAACCCCGAATTGGATACCATTCCTGATTTGAATTTAGGAGAAGATGAACAAATGCAATCACAATTCTCAGGTGATACTGAAATCCTTGAGGAACAGCTCCATATTGAAGAAGACATACAATCCCAGTAGCATGAAGAAAAAGAAGGAAAAGAATCTGTCACACAAGAACCAACAGCCTTGCATTTTCCTGTTGAAGTTGTAGTTGATAATCAGGTAGATAAGAAGATTAAAATTAAGTAGGAAGTTGTCCCACAAGAACCAACATCCTCACAATCAGCTACTAAAGTTTCTATAGGAGAACCCCAGAAAGAGGATGTTGTTACACAAGAACCAGCATCTCCAAAAGTTGTTTCAGGAATACATGAGGTTGAAGTTGTTGCAGAAGAAATTCTAGGAAGGGATGATGTTACACAAGAACCAGCACCCCCAGAAGTAACTTCAGAATTCCAGAATGTTCAATGTGGCACTTCGGGTGATAAGGTGTGGACCGAACTCCCTCAAAATTTTATTAATATGGATTCTGATAAGGAAAATCATCTTGGAGAAGAAGAAATCCTGAAGCTTACGAAATAACTCTCAATCCTAAGAATGGAAGTAAGGAAGTGGAGGAGCCAGGTGGAAAGACACCAAGAAGGGATGGTTTCCCTCATCGAACATAGAAAGACCATCAGGGAACTAAAGGAAAAATGGGCAGAAGAACTCGCGACCCAGAAACTTCATGAGGAAGAAATACATAAGGAGCTAAGGGAGCTAAAAAATTTCAAGTCTATGCAGGTGGAAAAAGACCAGCTATATGCTCTTTCTCAGGAATTATTGGGTACCCGAGTACCATCCTCCTCTTACCCTATATTTTTATTCAAGAAGTTTATTTGGTTTAAATTAAGGGCTGTGAAAGAAGGGAGATCATATGAAATAGAAAACTCGACGAAATTCTTGGAAACATTTATAGGAAGTAATTTTGAGGACCAGAATTTGTTGTGTGATATTTTTTTGCATGAGATGGCTTTTCCTTTAGACCGTCATTCGAATCCTATTTCTTTTTCAGGCGATGTTCAGCTGAGGGATTTTTCCTCCTTTGTGAGAAATCATGTTTAGTGGGAAAGGTATTTCCAAACTTTTTCTCACAATGAAGCCCACTCTAATATTTGGATCTGAAGTGAACCTTAGAATCGTCATCTTCTCCTTGCTCGACATCAGAGTCTACTCTCATGTCCCATCCAAACTCAGCATATAATGGAACTACAGGAAGGGGTTATTTCTACTTGTACTAGCCATATTTCCATACATCAACAAACGGCTTTGGAAGGTAGTCAGCACATATGGCAGGTTTCCTCTCCAACCCTCAGAAATAGGGACCCCTACTGTTATTGGAATTTTGAACAATCACTTTCCAGGATTTAGGGTTTTGTTGGATGCAAAAGGGAATGTGGGGTTAATTGGCTGGGACTAAAATTCAAATTTCCTCTCATCTGGTGGCCAACAAAACTATACAGGGAAGATTTCTCATTAACCAGGGTAGAAGAGAAGAATTGTTGGAGATATTAGGTTGTCCAAAAGGGATTTATAGAAAAAGAAGGAACATATGAATTCCCATACAACTTTTCCTCTCTCCATGAACGAAGCATAATACCAGATTCAGATTCAGAATAATGGAGGTTGTTGCATGAGGACATGCAACAACACAGTTGGGGGGAGATGTTGGGCCCAGAAATGGCCCCTTTTTTACCACCCTTATCCACCTTATTTTTCCTCATCCTACCTTATTGTGCATGCTAAACAGACGTTTTTCCCTCACTTGGCCCCTCAACTCACAAAGGTATGGTTAATCATTGTCTTATTTTTTTAATGCTTAGGGTTGTGGTAATCAAGGCTCTACATCTTAAAATATGCTAACATATGATGGTTTGTAAAGGTATTTCGAGGTATAGAGAATGCAGGTGTAGCGGGTCGAATATGCCAAAGGAAGGATGGACATTCATTACTAAAGTTGATCGCCATCCATCCCATCATTGCCCAAAGAATGTGGTCCCAGTGTATTATTCCATGCGAGCTGTACAAGGGTAGCTACAATAGATTGCGACAAATTTGGAGGAAACAGTGTGCCGCTACTCAAAAGTAGCTGTGATCTGTGGGATATCTTCTCAATCAATCAGGATCATTATTTCTGGGTTGAATAACAGCTTCCCTATATCTTCTACTCTCATCCTGCCACGACTGTAACAATTATTGTAATTAAGGGAGCCTGAAGATCAAAGATCTTCATGGCTTCCCAATAATAGGGATAGGATGTTATGATTGAAATTGTATAAATATGGGGAGCTATTCTAAGACAAAGGTTGAACTTTTAACCAAATTATTGTATCAGCTGTGATTCGGATTGCGTGATTCATTTATCATCTCTAATACAAGGAGTTTGATTCAGATCTTAGTGTTTTAACATGTGTTACTTCCAGCATCTCTATGTGAAGGCTGGGCCTGCCTTACCACAGGGATTGCTCTGTTAATTAGGAATTATATTTATTTTGTTGTGTGATGCTGTGATAATTTCCTTTCCTCATAGTAAGCTGCAACCGTTATTGATTGACAGTGTGGTATTAATTGCATCTCTTGGAAAGTTGCAGTGGTATGGTGTGTTCGTCGACTGTATAGGTTAATTGTCTTTTATGCAATTGTGTGATAGTTGTGACAACTCTGTTCATCCCTAGTTCTTTTAATTTTTGTTCTGTAGATATTTGTAGTTCATTCTTTTTCTTCTATAACTGCAGAACTTCATTCATGTACTTTGAATTTCTAGAATAGCTGAATTCAATTCATACCCTTTGGATTTCTAGAATAATTAGATCAAGATAATTGGGTGAGTCATTAGATGGTTTGGCAATCACGATTTCATTTTATATAAGAGTAATCTAGATGTGATTTCTCAAATCTTTCAATTCTAGATTAAGAATAGTAAAAGGCAATTGTGGCTGTATCCTTTAGAAAGTAAACTAGATTAAGTGGATTGAACACTCTGTATGTTAGCTTTAATTAACTTGCATATCGGGTGCCCAACAAGTGGGTACTTGGTTGTGGATATTAGTGTGTCCAATAGGTTGGTAACTACATATTGGTGAATTTTAGATCATTTGAGAGGATTGGTGTCTATAGTAGGTTGGCTCTGACAAAAATTGTGTGGAAATTAAGCCCAATATTAGATCAATTGAACTCACAAAAAATTACTTGAAAACATGCATAGATCTGCTAAAATTAGAGACTGTTGGAAACATTATTATGATATATTTTCAATAGTATATGTAAATATATCTAAATCCATAAGAATGAGTAAATATTAAAGGATTTGTAAAGTCATCCCAACCATAATTTTAGGTTATCCATGACAAGATATTGAACAATTTTAGGTCGGCCCAGAAAGTGGTTTAAGTAGGGTATAAATAGAAGGAGATCTCTCTCATTTTCTCATGTAATCATATTGGCGATAGCTCATAGACAAGGAACACACTTGTGTAAGAGGAATACCTTATAGGGTTTGAAGATGGTTTTGAGGATGTTTTTTGGGTTTTGCAAATGTTATTGATGATATTCTCTTGAAGGGTTTTCCTAGGGTTTCTATGGTTCTATAAGGAAGATGAGGCACACTCATGGAATACGAAATATTGTTTTAGGAATATTTTAGTGCATATTAGGGCTAACTATGAAGCATATAAGAGGCATATTATGAACCAAATTAGAGGCAAATTATGAAGTAAATTAGAGGTATCTTATGAAACATTATGAACAAGATCAAAGGGATATTATGGAGATGAATATAAGGGTAGATTGCATTGAAAATTGAAGTTTATTATGAAGTAATATTTGAGGTGATCTTGTCAGTATTATTGTACATAATTATATAGTAGGTTAGAGCCTGCATATTACTGATTTGGTACTTAGTTGTGGATATTAGTGTGGCTAATATATTAGTAACTAAATATTGGTGAATTGTTGATAAATTGAGGGTATTGATGTCTCCAATAGGTTGGTTCCTACACACTTTGTGTGGAAATTAAGCCCAAGCTTAGACCACTTGAACTCACAAAAATTGCTAGAAAAAATACATAGATCCACTCAAATTGGAGACTGAAATTGGTGCATAACACAAACTTGAATTAATAAGTATAAATAATAAAAAATTATAAAGTAATAATATATCCAAATATATAATTAAATAAGAGATTAAAATTCCTAAGGAATCAAATTGAATCCTCACAAAAGTAGGCTTACTAAAAGTCAAAAATCTCCCCTAAGTGCATAAAACAATTTGCAAATCAGTCAAGCAGGTCACAAATTTGATCAATGAGGTGTATCATCTAATAAGTGATGGAAATAAAATATACTCATGGTTTCACGAGAGAAAACTATGGAGGATGAGTTGTGCAAAAAAAAGGCAGTTGACATGTGACTAGATTTCACTTTCCTTAAAAGCTGCTAAAACATAGTGTAACTCGGGATAAGGTAGGAATGCACACTTACTAAACTAGGATGTATGTTGAGTTGTTATAATCTTATCCAAAATCTTGTGAGGGAACTCCTGGAGGAAATTTAGGCAATTTTTGACCAGATGGTGCAAGTGGATTCTAACTAGCTAGAGTAGGACCTAGAAAATTAATAAAAAAGATTAATTAATGTCTTCTAAGTATGGGAATGGGTCTTTAATTATTCTAAAAACCCCACTTAATCCTAAAATATGTGAAATATCATAAATATTTTAGAGTATAGGAACTAGAAACAAGGCCTAGTCACCCTTGACATACTGCTTGTCCATACAAAACAAGGAAAGAGGCAAAACCATAAGGGGAAATCCTTGCTTAAACATGGACATGAACAAAATTTTGTGAAACCTTGTCTTCAAGTAGTCTGCAACTTTCTCATATGATGTGAAATAGTGCAAATAAATAATCTCATCATGCACAAGCTCTCTGATGTAGTGCATATGGATCTCTATGTGTTTGGTTAGTTGCCTATGTACTAGGTTTGTTGATATTCAAATAGTACTTTGGTTTTCACAATCAATGCATGTGGAAGATTCATATTTTCCACCCAAACTCTCCAAGTATACCCTGCAACCACAAACATTTAGCAATTTCATTTAGATCTCCTTGTGATAATTTTGATCTACAACAAGATCTAGGATCCTAAGAGAATATCCCAAATCGAATTACTTGCAGAAACCAGCAAAAACCCATGAAAGAGGAACAATTTTACATACACAGTGTGAACAGAAAATGGATATTGTTTGACTATCTAACATGTGAATATGTTAATAACATGTTTATATTACATCTGGTTCAATTTAAGAGGTTTTGGAATCCAAATCTAAGTGTACATGTGACAATGACAAATTGGCCTAAATCCCTCCTAGGTGGGCCAAACAAGCTCCAACTCATCCCCAAAAACGGGATAAAAACACCCCAAAGAATTCTAGTGAACCAAAATTCCTCAAAACAAGGAATGGGAGTGCACCTGTCATAAATGAGGGTGCACATGTGGAGTTTTATTGAGTTGGAACACTCTTGCAGGTGTGAAAGCATCAAAATATCTTCTTATTATGCTGGATTAACTTCCCTAAGTCCAAACCATAGCATATTACCATATAAATTTAAATAAAAATGACTAAGGTACTAAGTGGTGGATTAGTATTGTAACACCCCCCCTTAACCATAAATTATTACAACTCATCAAAATATTATGGGAGTCCTTGGCAACAAAGGCTCAAGTCGCCTCAATACAAACATAAATTTATTTGTCCATGTAAAAATGAGGAAAAGAGGAAAACCTCATGGGAAAAAACCTCCCTTCAAAAATGGACATGGGGCTAAAAACCTGCAAAAAATAGCATCAATCACCATCCATCACTCACTCCAAGTAAACATATCAAGTAAGTGAAGGTATTCTAAGTAAAACTCTTGGTGAATATGTTAGCAATTTGCTTGGTGGATGGGAAGTACTACAAGGAAATCACTCTGTCATGCACTAAGCCCCGAATGTAGTGCATATGGATCTCTATGTGCTTTTTTCTTTGCCTCTGAGATGGATCAACAGATATCTTTATGGAAATTTTATTATCCACCCAAATGATAGTAGGAGAATCAAATGCCACACCAAACTCTTGAATAATTCCTTGCAACCAAACACACTTTGTGGCTGCATTAACTGTTCCCATGTATTTGAACTCTGTTGAATAAAGAGAAATTGTGTGATGTTTCTTACTATACTAGAAATTAGGACCTTCCAAAATCATGAAAACAAACCTGAAGTGGACTTTCTATCAGTGAGATCTCCAACCTAGTCTGAATCGAATAATCCAACTAGTTCAAGTGAAGAACTAGCTACATAGTGTACCCCAAAACTCTTTGTTCCTTGGACATATTGGAGGATATTTTTGGCTTCCTTACAATGGATATCATGTGGTTTTTGTATATACCTTTCTATAGCACTGATAGAATAAGAAAAATTATTTCGAGTACGTGTAAGGTATAGCAAACTACCAACTAGCTGCATGTATAGTGTACAATCTACCAAAGGAGAATCACCAAATTCACCTAGTTTTATGCCAAAAAGAAAGGGGCACTTAGTTTCCTTACTATCAGCTATATTGAAATTTATTAGAAGGTATGAATCATACTTAGTTTGGCTCAGCATGATTCCTCTTTCAGATTGCTCAATTTCCAATCCTAGAAATTGTTTTAGAAATCCTAGATCTGTCATTGCAAAGTCACTATGTAGGGATTCCTTGATTGATCCAATTTGGTTGTTGCATATCCCTATAATTAAGAGTTAATCTTCATACAGTACAATAACCTGAAATACAACATCATTTTTCTACAAATACACATTTGGATCATATTTTCATTGAATGAAACCAGTTGAGAGCAAGAAACTATCCATTTTTGCATACCAATCCCTGGGGGCTTCCTTGAGCCCATAAAGTGATTTATTCAACCTGCAAACAAGTGATGGATCCTCTTGAAAACCTTAAGTTTGATTTTTTTAGATCTATTCATGTAGTTCACCATGTAATAATGCACTCTTTACATCCATATGGTTCACTTTCCAACCTTTACTAGCTGCAATTGCTAGAACTAGCCTTATTGAATCCATCTTTGCAACCGATGCAAAGGATTAAGTGTAGTGCACAACTTGTACTTGAGAGTATACCATAGAAACTAATATGTCATTTTAATTAACATCAGAACCATCTGAAGCAATTTTGGTTCGAAAGAGACACTTACATTACACAAGGTTCCTCTTAGGAGGAAGGGGAACCAATTCCCATGTTTCATTCTCTTGGAGAGAATTGAATTCATCTTGCACAGATGATTTCCACCTTGGATCATGAAAAGATTCATGATATGGATGTGGATCAGATACAATAATCATATAACAGTTCTCAGCAAGAGAACTTTCACTTGCATAAGAAGCATTGTGAAATTGGGATCTTGTCTTCCTAGGTTCTAGGGGATTGCTTGCCAATTCGCCTGCAGCTTGTATGATTTTCTCAGGCCACTTGGGCCTTGAAGCTGAGTTATATAAAGAAATTTAATATTAATCCATGTAATTATAATAATTGTCATAATAATCAAAGCTTGAATCATTACTTACTTCATCATGGTGTTGGGGAGAAGAGCGTTCCCCCAGTGCAAGCTCAAAATATTGTATGATATCCTCTTCAAATTGCACACTCCTCTCAATGAAAGTATTCAGTGTGGATGTGTCAAAGAGATTATAACCATTTGTATCCTTAAAATAACCAACCATGATACATTCCTTTCTCTGTGGCTGCAAATCCTTCCTCTTTTTAGATGTAATTTGAGCCCATGTTGTTGATCCAAAAAATATTATATGTGAGACATTTGGTTTCTGGAAAAACCATGCCTCATAGGGAGTTTTTACTTTGACCGATTTGTTGAATTCCCTATTATGTATATATTCATCACAATTGATAGCCTCATCCCATATCTTGGTACTTATATCCTTTTCTTTAATCATGCATATGGCCATCTCTTTGAGAGCCCTATTTTTCCTCTCTGCCACACCATTTTGTTGTGGTGTGTAGGGGACTGAATGTTGCATTTGAATGCCACAGTCCTCACAAATATGCTACATGTTTTTATTGACATACTATTTACCATTTCCATTCCTAAGGATTCTTATCCTATTCCCACTTTGGTTCTCCACTAAGGCCTTCCAAATCTTCATTTTCTCAAGTACTCCAGATTTTAATTTTAGGAAGTATACCCAACAGAAACTTGAGTAGTCATTAATGAATGTGAGTACATACATTCATCCTCAATAGGAGGGAGTGGGAATAGGACCAATGAGGTATCAATGTATCAAACCAAGGGTTTTTTTGGCTTTCCTATCCTTCCCCTTCTCATATATGTAGTCTCGATGCTTCCCAACTACACAACCAATTCAATCTCCATAGGAATATTTGATTGTAGGAATCCCTTCCATCATCTCACCCTTGTTCAGTCCTTGAATATAAGTTTAGTTCATGTGTCCAAATATTTCATGGAATATCTTGGAGGTGTCACTATAATGAGAGAGGATCTCTTGTCATCTGGAATTAGGAATAAAATTTGAGAACTTATATATCCTTTCTTGGTGTTTAGCATACCCAATTTCCACAACTTGGTTTGAGAAGATTTATGCTATCTCTACCAAGTCAGGATTAAATGTTACTCTCTTGGATTCTCCTGTATGGGTCATTTGGTACACTAAAAAAACAATTGCTTCCAAATCTAGTACATAGAGAACATCACTGAAATATCCATGCTCCAAGTCTATCCTACCAACCCCCTTGGTATAGATTTCATATTCATATCCCATTCGAACAATAGGGCCACAATTTCAATGCATGGAGGAGAATATCTCTCTGGTGGAAGACATATTTCTAGATTCCCCTCAATCAATAATGAAGGTTGAGGAATTAGAAGAACCTTCTACCAGTGCATGACATTTCTCCTTGTTGTATGAACTTAAGGTGCTATCTTTCTTCCTTGTGCCATCTGAGACAGGGATCTTGTTTTAAAATCCCATTATTTAAAAACATAATAATATTAAAAAAAAAAATTGTTTAAATACTTAAATAACATTAAAAGTCACTTATGTATTAAACATGGATATGAAAAATTCATTAACCATGACATGGAAAAAGCATGCCACTCATATAATTTAATTCTATTATAAATAAAAATATAAAATTCATGGAATGAGACATCCTAAGCTTTAACTTTGTTATAACCATAAAATAGATAATTAATTCTATACTCATGCCATTTAATTAAAAATATAAAATATTTGGAATGTGATGTCATGGAACGGGTGTGATCCAACATTTGATTTGGAATTCGTTACATAATGATTTGTTAAAGGTATTAAACATGTATGTTTGTATGCAGGTTATTTTTTTGGACGGAAGAACATCACGAAGAAAGATTTCAAGACTTTGCATATGGAAGAGACAATGCATGAGAATAGTTGATGAACACACCTGAGGAAAAGGTGGAGAATCACGTGATGAAACAATAAAACTAAGCCACAATTCAACAATATATAATCCAACCATCAATTTGGCCAACAAACCAACATGAAATCCTCTCAGAATCTGGATTTATCAACAAATCTTGGTTACAGGTCATCTAGATGTTCATCCAGACGCCCATGCAAACCACATGTTTTTAACAGACAGTTGATTTTTGGGCTTGATTTTCAGGAAACCAAAAGCGAAATTGAAAATTCCAGAACATGGGTTTTGTGAAGAATAGGCCCATTTCAATCACCAAGTGGAATTTTTTCCAAATCCATAGCCATTCGGGAGAAAATCCAGTTTCTTTGAAACCAACTTTTCCAAAAATTGTGATCGGCCGTTTTCTAAATTCGTGGGTAGTTGTTATTGCAAGAGGTGGGTAATGAACCTCTATTTTTAGCAAGAGGTGGTTGACCTGATCTCCATTGTAATAATATTATAAATACTTCTTTGGTTTTGAATAGGAGGAAGAAAAAACTCTGTGTAAAACTTTGCCTTACTTTAATAAAGATTCTCTATTTCAGCTGTTGATGATCGGTGACTGGTTGACTTACCTTCAAATCTCTGATTGCTGGGAGGGCCCCTCAACAACCAATCTTCTACTTTCTATTTATTTTTCGTATTCCTTTCTTGCAATTAACCTAGTTTATTTGTAGTTTGATTATGTAATCTAGTTCTTGTAATCGTTCATGTTATTTAAATCCTATAGCGTAAGTAGATTTGGATATTATGCTTATTATATAATTTCCATTATAAGTTAGTAACCAGTTGCGCATAGAAAAGTTTCCAAATTCCTTTTCAAAAGCCTTTACAATTCATTGTTTGGCTCTTAGAATAGATTCCTTTGATTAAGTTACAGTAGATTCAACTTCATTTATTTCTGTTTTTATCATGAATTTGCTCAAGTATATTTCAGTTGTTTAATGATGTAATCTCTTTCTTGAGTAATGAATTATTTTAGATCACGTTGTCATGAAACTCAATCATTAAAGTAGATTTAATTTTTCTTGCTCTTTTATTTCATGAGCATATGTATGAGTTAGTTGTCTTAAGAAAAATCATTTAGATTAGCTATTTTTTTTAAGTTTTAGCATTTTCTATGTACACACTGTCGTTTGGACAGTCTGTTCTATCTGCCATCTAGACCTTCGTTCCAACATGTCATCTGATCTTCCATTCAACTCCTAGCCTGTTTTATCCATTTTCATTTTGTTTCTATAGTTTGTCGAGTATGTTTCGATTGGGTTAGTTAGATAATGGTTGTATTTCTTTCTAAAATCCGTTAAATTGTTTAGAATACTTAATTAATTTTTATTCTTATTTCTTCCCTCTTTTCATGTCATGTTTAGAAGTATATTTTGTGTTTTGGTTTATTGCGTTGCTTTGTGATTATGTCTTTAGCTTGAATTGATTTTACCTTTTTAGGGTTAGATATGTCAATATGTTAGTACCTTGTAAGTAGGATTTGTTTCTTTTAATTAGGTGGTTACTTGGGTCTGCTTGAACCCCAAGTTTAGTTTGATTTTATTAATTTTATTGTTTTGAAACACATTTATTTATGGTTGGTCTTTAGAATAATATTTGTTTTACTTTATACAAATCCACAGTTACTTGCTTTGCTTTCTATGAATTTGCAATTAAATAATTCATTGCTTTCCAAGAATCAATTGCACTTGCATTCTTAGATAGGCATTACTCATGCATACATGGAATAGTCTCCAACTTATAATATAGATTAGATAATTTGTTACTAGTTAGCTTTTCTCTCATTTCGCATTCAGACCAAGCGACCGCTTTCTAGATTAGTATCTACAATTCACTTCCATATAATAGGTTATCATAGCATTAGACTAGTTTGAATCTCAGTTATTAATCAATTTCCTTCCTTATAGATTAGGTTAATATAACATTAGATTAGATTTGAATTTATAGTTACTTTCCAAGTTCTTAGTTAATTTCCTGTTTTCATAGATAGATTAAATTCTTGCATTTAACTCATGATAGTCATGTATGTAGATTAAAATCATATAGTTTCATGTTGGCACTATTACAGAGAGAAATTCCTATGGCTTAGGGTACCACAATAGATAGCTTGAGTCTAGAAATTAATCCTTTCCAATATGCAATAGAAATTAAACATCTAACACTAAAGGATCAAACCTCGTACCTTATTCCGGATGGTTGAAGTAGATCCCCATTGAGCTTTCCAACTTCATCTTGAATTGATAAATTACTTCCTCAACAAAAAGTAAACAAGACAAGCATACTATATATATTGGTGTTAGATCTATTCTAGCATATATAATCAACAATGTACAAGCATTTGAAAACACCCATGGATGAAATATTCATTCAAACATACATTATTGGACAGGAAAAGATATTTCTATTAATATAAAATCAGAGATTACAATGGATGCAACCTCTGTCGCCACGTCTGTGAATCGGAGAAACTGAATCCCCCCCTTGGGCCTCCACCACCTCAATCCTCCATCTCTCGATAGCAATCTCACAAGCAAAATGAAAGCTTGGGAAGAACACAAAATTGCTCCAAGGGACAAAGGGATGCGGACTCAAACACAAGTTCCAACAACAATGAACTATAGTTTCTTTTCTCTCAATTCTCTCTTATGCCTTCAATGTACCAAATATTTCCTTATATAGCTTTTCAAAGGGGTAATGAAAGGTCGAATCCAAGTGATCTCAAGACATATGGAAGGCCAGGAGTCAAGTGAGTCGGATCCATGTCAAGGAAAACTCCAAAAGGATTTGTATTATGCAGACATCCCGATGTACATGGTTTTAGTGGTCAAACCCATGTATATACGCGATTAGGGGTTTAAAAGTCATGTATATGAATTTTCACATGTTTGTAGGGATGGTCAAGGAAAGATCAAAGGACAAAAAATGGTCCAAGGGGTCTAAGGAGTCTGCAGAGGGACAGAGGAAGGCCATACACATGTGATTCACCTGGAGTGGTAAAATAAGCTATAACAGATGCCCCCTAATGTGTGAGGTCAGAGGGGTTATACGATGGCTGAAATACATTATAATTCCATCCCAGAAGTGGAGTGATGAAGGATCCCAAATGGAAGACCAGCCACCCAATCAACATAGTACAATGAGACAAATCTGTACATACTGCAAATACATATAGCAGTCCCGGATACATAAGAGTACAATGGCCATGAATAGGCATGATTCAAAATATCACATAAGTGGTCATCGCCATGTACAATATACATAGATCAGAATATCCATGATGAAGATATATAAAGGACCATGATATCCATAATGGCTGAAGATATATAATGGATCAAGATCTCTATAATAGCTAGAAATGTCTGACATATACTGGAATCAAGTCATGAGAGATGAAATCTCATGAACACTGGCACGATCAAGGAGGTAGCATATAAGAGATGCCACCAATCTGGAAGGTCTTCTACAAAAATTGCTACGATTACATGTCCTACTATGTGAATAGAGGTGTCAAGTTCGAACATAGTAGTCCATCGTCTGATTACCGGTCATTGATGTATACCATTAACAGGCACGAGATCACCCACCGATAATGAAAATGGGAATCAAGGTACTAGAGTGCAAACTAACAAGTGTGAATAGATGTGTTGAGGTCTAACACTTGAGAGGATCCATCGATCAAGGGGCATTGATGTATTCCTAAATACTTTCGATGGCGAGAGAACCTTCCACTGATGACTGCAAGTCTCAAGGCACTCAAAATGAATCTAGATTCCAATCCCAGAATAAATGATCTGAAGTCGATGGGATGAAATCCCCTGGAAGGAGGGAATTAAGGCATCCCCCATCATCCAACATGAGGTACTCAATAAAGATGCATAATGTGGAAGGACTTGATCATAAGGTGCATGAACCAGTAACTGTATCGACAATGGCCGACATGCAAAGTCAAGATAACTGAGGAATGGCTGACTTAGGCTTCAACTTCCTTCGAACAAGAGCATAATGGTGTATGGTGACTGAATAAAGGCAACATAGACTCGATATATAAAACTGGGACATCTCTGTGACACAGGAGGCATCGACAGAGGTTCCATGGGGACTAGAAGCTTAACCAGTCGGTCGAGATAAACTTAGATAAACAAGTACAACTCCTAAATTTAAACTACAAACCCAACCAACGGATGTGATATACAGTGCTCTGTTCGAAGGCGACACGACTCAAAAACTGCCAAAGATAACATCTTTCCTTCTCTGGCTTTTTGGTTTTTTGATTTTTTTGGACTTTTTCAAATATTTAAAAATCTTGAAAAAGAATAAAACTGCTTTATAGTTACAGACTAGGAGGAGACGAGTGTCATAGGGGAAAACAAACTAGTTCCAAGCAGTGGAACATACCTATGCTCAATGGAAGGATACATGTGTAAGATAGTGACACTCGAGGGAAAATCCCCTCCTGGTAAAAAGGGAACCAAGATGCAAAGGATATATAAAATGGCTCTACATGGCTAGACATGAGACAAGCTCGGGCTATATGGTTGAAACTCAATGTCAGGGAAGCCGGCGTAAGGCTCAATAAAGTAGGAAAAGCTCATGATAATGCAATTACAACTTGATATAAGGGAGTCCTGAGCGAAATAGGCCAGCAAAAGATCAAGAGGAGTATGAGGCTCTTATGAAATGTCATGGCAATACTATACAAAGGACTCCCACACCCTAAGGGACAAAACGTCAGCATGGGAACCAAATGCAAATAAGGTGCTAACTAGGGTACCCATGTAAGGTCAAGCTCTACCACTCATATCATGCCACTTCTAAAACAGCAAGAAGGTTCCGTGACATAACGGAGTGGGTTCATACCTACGGCTATAATGAAATGGTCATAAGGTCATGCAAAATGCAAACGGTGATGAAACCTAACCTGCATGCCAGTTTAGACATGATACCTGAGATCGGCATGAATGAGTGAATCCAACGGCTGAAATGACACTCAAAAAGGTCTCCTACATCATAAATTAGTCCAAAAATGGTCCAAAATGATTAGAAATGGTCCAAACTATAGGAAAGGGGGTAAAAATATTCAAAAATTTGAAAAATTTCTATAAATAGTAAATATTTCAAAACATTATAAAACATTTGAAATTTTTACCCAGTTGAGCTCAGATTTTCAACAGCAAATTTGAGGAGATCTAGCCAGCGGAATCCACTACCGTTCCTTCCAGGTACTTACCCATGCTCTTCTCTTCCATTTTGATGCAATTTTTATCAAATTCCATGGTTATTTGGGATTTCTAGGAAAATACAAAATAGGAGCTGTAGCCCACGCAAAAATCGAGGGTTTTTCCATGTATAGGGTTGGCTATACACGAAAAATGCCCCCAACCCACGTACATATGTGGTTGTTTGGAAAACAGTCGCGTATTCGGTGTTATAGCCGATTTCACCACTCCAGGTGAATCACACTTTGTATGGCCTTCCCCTATCCTACTGCAGACTCCTTAGACCCCTTGGACCATTTTTTGTCCTTTGATGTTTCCCTGACCATCCCTAAAAACATGTGAAAAATGATACACGTGAATTTTAAACCTATAATTGCGTACATACGCGGGTTTGACCTCTAAAACCGTATACATCGGGATGTGTACAAAATCCAAATCCTTTCGGAGTTTTTATTGACATGGATCTGACTCACTTGACTCCTAGCCTTCCCTATGCCTTGAGATCTCTCGGATTCGACCTTTCATTACCCCTTTGAAAAGCTATATAAGGAACTCCTTGGTACATTGAAGGCATAAGAGAGAATTGAGAGCAAAGAAACTATAGTGCATTGTTGCCAGAACTTATGTTTGAGTCTGCATCCCTCTGTCCCTTGGAGCACTGTTGTGTTCTTCTCAAGCTTTCCTTTTGCTTGTGAGCTTTCTATCGAGATATGGAGGATTGAAGTGGTGGAGGCCCAAGTGGGGGATTCAGTTTCTCTAATTTGCAGATGTGCCGATAGAGGTTGTATCTTGTAATCTCTGATTTATATTAATAGAAATATCTTTTCTTGTCCAATAATGTGTGTTTGAATGAATATTTTATCCATGGGATTATGTCAAATGCTTATACATTATTGATTATATATGGTAGAATAGATCTAAAACCATGATATATAAAATTATTTTATTGTTTACTTGTTGTTGAGGAAGTAATCTATCAATTCAAGATGAAGTTGGAAATCTCAACGGGGATCTACTTCAACCGTCCGGAATAAGGTATGAGGTCTGATCCTTTAGTGTTAGACATTTAATTTTTATTGCATATTGGAAAGGATTGATTTCTGGAGTCAAGCTGTCTATTGTGGTACCCCAAGCCATAGGAATTTCTCTCCGTAATAGAATTGGCGACTCTGCTGGGGAGTTCCTAGTAGTTGTCCTTTGGGGGTTGTTATATCGACATTCAATGAATTTGAATTGCTCTTTCTCTCTTGTTTTTGTGTCGGGTCTGGGGCCATGTTTTCCTGGTAGTGTCTGATTGGTGTGAATTTTTTCTTAGACTGTCTGTTTTCCTTGATTTTATGCACCTTTCTTCTTGTACGCCAGTTTTTAACTCACAGTTGCGTATACACATGGGTTTCTCTGCTATTTCCGTGTATACATGCGGGTTTACTGCGAACAATCATGTATGCCCTTAGTTTTTCCTTTTTGTGGAAGTTAAATTGTTGCTGGGTGAATTTTGATGTTTGTTGAGTCGCCTGTGGCACTGCCTGAGTCTGTTTATACCTCTGTTTCTAACCAGAGACGTTTTTTTAGGCTATTTGTTTTTTAGAAGGTTCTTGTTATGGCATTTTCGATTTTTTGTTTGAGATTAGTGCATTAGATTTCTTTTACCTTAGTTCTTTGCTTGCGTGTTGTTTGAGTGTGCTTGTAGAGTCTGAGGGTTGTAGAATCATTCTTTTGCTTTTCGTATCTCATTTTATTTCAAAAAATCCAAAAACATTTGCTTATCATCATGCATTGCATTTTGCATTTTGCATTATACTTGCACTAGATTTGCTTTGGAGTATTAAGTAGGATTTCATATAGGAAAGCTTGCATTCATCATTTGAAGAAAAATTGTACATTTCACATAGTAGCATACCCTATTTTCATGGACACAATGAATTCGCATTGATTGTTAGGTGTGAATTTTACTTCATGTTGTGTAATAACACCATTAGTTGCACGGCTGTATCCCTCTTTTGAGTAATAAAGCCAATCAAAATCAACACTTAAATTAAAATGAACTACACTCTTTTATTTTATAGGGTGTACCAACAAGCTTAGGTTTTAGGATCTTGGAATAGTTTATTGTGATTAAATTCTCCAAGATTACTAAACAACAACATGTATGTGTCTGTCCAGGTGAGTGTGTGAAATCCTTGGTATAACCAGTGTTTCTCAGGATCCTCCTCTCAAAAGGGAGTTAAGCACGAGGTAGTGTGAGTGATTATTGATTGGGATGACCCCTAGTCATAAATGACTAGCACCGGAGATATTTCCAGGATTGTATTTGTATCTGGGGGCTCTTTCGAGAGTTTTGGGCTTTTCTACCCTGCCCATACGGTCAATCCCGCCTGCAAATGTCTTCCCGAGCATTGATTATATTGAGGTGACCTTAGTGGCCTTACGTAGAATATCGAGGGGGTACTTTGCAGGGGTTATTCTGTGGGTGTCCTGGCCAGGTTGGGGTCAGACAGCACAGTCTCTTTATGCATTGAAGCTGAGGGCCACAATAATTGGTTACATACCTCTGCTTGTTGTGTATGGGAGTCTCAAGCCCCTCCTAGGCGAGACATACCTGCTTCATTCGGGAGCTCACTTATCCTGCCCTTGATTGCTTGAATTTGGATTTAGATTTTATTAGTGATTTCTCTATGCACAATAGTTTGCCTAGGGTTTGCGTAAATAGAGAGTCTTTTCTATTTTTTGAGTCATTGTGGATTTGGGTACGGTTCCTCACCATTCTCGGCGTTTAGCAGGACTTTCTCCTTCTACATCTTCTCCTCCTTTGGGAGAGAGACCTAGATAGTCTAGGCAGACTACTTCGCACATTGATTCACACACCATGGGAGACGATATAGAAGGTATTCCTAAACCATTTTCTCCCATTCGTGTAGACGATGGGGAGTTTAATCCTACTTACGATCCTTCACCTGACTTGGTTGAGTTAGGTCCTATGATTTCTGAGATAAGAACCTTTGATGATAGACCTACTCACTCTAGGGTTGATTCCGCATTGATGCGTTACCGATATGAAATGCTCGAGGATGCTGAGATTCGTTTTGAACCCACCAACACTAGTTATGGTAGTTATGCTATGTTTGGTTTTTCTACATAAGATTTGGCATTTCATGTCAAATCTGACTTTGAGTCTAACACTATTCCTAGGGGCACTCTCATTCCTTACCTTGCGGAGAGGTTTGGGAGAACTAGTCACATTGCACCTTCCATCGCGGTGGTGGAAGTTACATCACATATTCCTCCTAGGTCTCGGGTTAGTGATATTATTAGGATACCAAATCTGAGATGAGTGACTATAGGGAATAGTACGTACTTGATCACTCAGATCCCTTTGTCCTTTGTCCCTAGTTCTTCAAATGTTCACCCTCCACCTCATTCACGTGGTCCTTCGGGCCGAAACGTTGCTACGAGTTATGTCCGTACTGTGGTTACTAGACCAGTTGTGTATCAGCTTCATGTACCACCCGTCGTTTCGTGAGGTCATGCTCATACTTCTAGAGTTCACATTCCTACTTCCAGAGTGTATATTCCTACTTTTGAAGGTCACATTCTTACTGCCAAAATTCCTCCTCGAATGGTTCCTTAAGTCGTTATTGTCGTATATAGTGAAGGATGTTTCTACATCCGAAGTGCAGAATGAGGAAGAAGTGATTTTTAGGACACATGAACTAGACTTGATTTATGCTTAGTCCGGTTTGTTATATGATATTATTCCCAATGCTCTGCATTCTAGTTTTAACCCCAAAGTCAAACCTGGACCACATGTAGATGGAATTGTGGGTTGTGCAAGTGTGAAACCTGTAGATTTGGTTGCAAAACAAATTAGTCAATTGTCAATCAACCAATCTGCTTCGGGACAAGCTATGACTTTGTCTCAACCCGCCCAAATGGTGAGTGTACTTTCTGTGCAGTCGTCAGACTAGAAGGGTAACTAGCAGCCCAGATGGAATAGAAAAACGGGTAAGAATAATCATAGGGGTGGGAATAAGAATGAGAATGCTAATAATAATGACAATAACGGTCGTAATGCTAGGGGGACAAGCAAGCTAAACGTAAGGTTAAGTTCCCTTGCAAGTTATGTAAGGACGATCACCTCACTTAATTGTGCCCTTGTATAGATGAATCTTTGAGGTTCTTGGCATAGGGCCCAGCTGTGCTAACTAACCCTTTACTGTACAATCAAACTATGGACTGTGCTAAGTCCCATGACTAGTCTAGTGTTGATCAAGTTCCGTCGGAGGGTAGTGGTCATGGTTGCATTAACATGGTCTGTGCTGCGAAAGTTGTGACCCATGTGAAATATTATGGTTCATCACAACCCATCCCAGGAAAAAAACTTGATCTACCAAGGTCTCCTTTGCGTATTGATAAACCTGTGGAAAAACCTAAAGCTGCACCTCACATTCCTAAGGGAGTCCTTAAGCATTCGGGGCATAATCCAAATTCCCAATCCACCTAGAACTATTCAGTTGTCGAGGATTTGGGCCACACTCCTTGTGTGATGTCTGCATTGAAAGTGATTCAGAGTTTTCCTTCACAAAGGAAGGCATTTCTTTCTGCCCTTGATGTGAACGATGATGATTCGTCCTCCGTGATTAGATTTTAAACCACAGGACTTCAGCCTCACTTTCCATACCATGTGTCTCTTTTGATTCATGTAGAATGTCTTAATATGATCATCAAGTGCTCTGTGATTGACGAAGGCGTTGCTACTTCTGTGATGTCTTTATCGTGTTGGAAGGGTTTAGGTTCCCCTGAGCTATCTAAATTAGTGACCATGTTAACTGTGTTCGATGGGAGATCATTTAGGCCACACAACATCCTTCCTTCCCTTAAGGTCCATTTGGGAGGGAATACCATTGCGATAGAGGTCGAGGTGGTTGATGCACCCCTTGACTACAATCTCTTGCTAGGTAGGAATTGGATGTACAATATGTAAGCCGTTGCTTCTTTCCTATTTCACGTTGTATGGTTTCCACACAATGGGACGATAGTCACGATTGATCAAATGACATTTAAGAATCCTTCTGTTACCACATCTTTGGAAGCTTTGATCCCGATCATTGAGCACTCTCAGCCGACAACTGGGAGTGTGGGTGTAAGCATGTATTCATCCCTCATGGGAAGCTTTAGTTGTCCTGCACCGATTCTTATGATAGGTTCTAGTTCCGGTGAGGCTTCAAAATCTATGAGATCGGTGTCTTTTGTGAGATTAAATCCTCATAAGTGCATCTTTTGTGTGAAGTCAGGTCATTTGTTAGGATTCATCGTTTCTAAAGAGGGCATAAGAGTCGACCCTTTAAAGGTTGAGGCAATACTTCAGTTGTCTCCCCTGAAGAATATTTGTCATCTTTAGTGTTTGCAAGGCATGGAAAACTTCTTACGAATATTTGTTGTCAACTTTGCCAATTTGACTAGAGGCTTCATGCGTCTCTTGAAGAAGGACACCCCTTTTTGTTGGGATGGGCGAGCCAAAGATTCCTTTGATTCACTCATGCGAGCCCTAGCATCGGCCCCGGTGATTAGTCCCCCGGACTATAGCCATGATTTTCTATTATATGTGGACGTGTCCTTAGAGACGATTGGTATGGTTTTGTTTGAAGAGGATGAGGAGCTCCAAGAGCATGTCATATACTATCTGAGCCGGAACCTTATTAACGTAGAGATTCGTTACTCTCATGTCGAGAAGCTTGCTTTAGCTACCGTACATGTGGTTCAGTGGTTGAGACATTATATTCTCCTTTGCCAGACCTTGGTTGTAGCCCATGTCAATCCATTTCAATTCATCCTCACTCGAAGGATGATTGGGGGAAAGTATAATAAATGGATTGTCATTTTGCAAGAATTCGATCTCGAATTTGTTTCGGCAAAATTGAAGAAGTCTTTAATTTTTGCAGAGCTTATATCGGATTTCCTGAGCGAGGCTGAGGAGTTGGTTTGTGAAGATACGTTTGTTGATGAACACATGTTCTTAATCTCAACTTTAAACCCATGGTATGGGGATATCATAATATATTTACAAACATTGAAGACCCCTACTCACCTCTCACGAGATGAACGACAACGATTACGTCACGTGTCTAAGAACTACATCGTAGTGGATAAAACTTTGTACCACCATGGGGTAGATTCCATTTTACGACATTGTTTAACTCATGAAGAGGCAGAGGTAGTGCTGAATGATTACCACGGAGGGGCGTGTGGTGGTCATTTGTATGGGCTTTCTACAACTCAAAATATCTTAAGAGAGGGTTATTTCTAGCCGTCGATCTTTAAAGATTGTGTAGATGCAGTCAAGAGCTGCCACCCTTACCAAGTGTTTGCACGTAATATGCACTTGAAACCTACCTCGTTACATCCCATTATCACTGCCGGTCCCTTCACTAAGTGGGGGCTCTATTTTATGGATTGCAACCCAGCTTCAGCTGGGGGTCACCATCATATTATAGTGGCTATTGATTACTTCACAAAATGGGTTGAGGCTATGCCTATAGTTAAATATGATGGTGAGAAAGCCACCCAATTCGTATTCAACCAAATTATTACTCGGTTTAGAATTCCGAAAGAGCTTGTCACTGACCATGGATTGCACTTTCAAAATCGTATGATGGAAGAGTTGGCATCAAAGTTAGGGTACAAGCAAGAGTATTCCTCCTTTTACTACCCTCAAGCGAATGGACAGGTAGAAGCAGTGAATAAATCACTCAAATCCATTCTCCAACGAACCATCACACAAAGCAAGAATAATTGGCACATCATGTTATATCCTGCTTTGTGGGCATATAGAACTGTTGTTAAGACTACCACGGTTTTTTCTCCATATCAACTTGTACATGGAGTGGAGTCGATATTGCCTCTTGTATGCGAGATTCCTTCTTTGAAGCTAGCGGTAGAACTCTTACCAGACACTTCACCATTGGAGAAGTGTTTGGTCCACCTTGAGCAACTTGATGAGCAGCATTGAGATGCCTTGGTGGCTCTAGAAGTCAATAAATGTCACGTAAAGGTCCAATACGATAAATCTGTCCGTCCAAGGAGGTTTAGTGAGGGAGACTTGGTCCTTTTGTGGGATCAACTGAAAGAACCCTTGGGCGTAGGGAAATTTAATCCTATGTTGCATGGTCCTTATGTGGTCAAATGGGTCTTAGAGAAGGGTGCTTATGAGTCAGTGGATTACGAAGGAATGACCTTGGTGTAGCCTAGAAATGGGATTTATCTCAAGAAGTACTATGCATGATTTTCAGCCAAGGCTGGTTATTGTATATTATTGTATAGTTTTGCATAGTTAGGTCTTTTTCTTATAGTGATCAGGTTTGTGATTAGTTTCTGTTTCTTTTGGCATATGTCAATAGAATCTTCCACCTACATAGGATTCGTATATGGTGCGATCCGTCACACTCAAAACTCAGCCTCTGCTGCTTGGGTGATTTATACTCCTATGGGTCAGGTACTGTCTTCAGGAGGCATATGTCTATGGCCATCTTCCAACAATGTTGCTGAATATAATGTTGTTATTGAGCTTCTATGGGATGCCATTTCACATGGAATTCTCTCTCTTGAGGTACATCTTGATTCGGAGTTAGTAGTGTCACAGCTTAATAGTTTGTACCATGTTAGAGATCTGACGTTATTAAGAATATTCTTATGTGTGAGATTATTAGAACAACAATTTGACAATATAACATACATACACATTCCAAGAAATAATAATCAAGTTGCTGACTCATATGCTAACTATGTGTTAGATTTGCATTTGTTTCATTCACAGTAAATTAATCACAAACACAATTTTTACACTTGTAAATAAATAAACTGATCACCATAAAAAAATTTATATACATCCAAAATGTGATAATACATAGTGTCATGATACAAAATTGGATCTCTCGAGCCACCAACATATAATACATGATAGTACAAAATGTATACACTCGCAGGTATCTAATCCTATGGAGGAGGAGGAGGGTTGTGATCATAGAATGTCACTACGGCTCTAGCTAGCCATCGAAATAATTGCACCCATGTGCGTGGTACCCCCACCACTTGCCACTGCATAGCCTCAGGCAAGTCCTCGACTTGCGCCATGGTAACTCTATGTGTCAGTCTCACAAAATTGGTATGAATGCTCTGGAGCGTCTGCTCCCCATACACACCCGTGATGTCATCTCCTCTTCCCCTCCATCTATGATGAGGGAAGCCTTCTGGTCACTGTGGTCCCACATCTGCACATAAATGGTAGATGTCACTATGTATTTTCACGCAAAAATATGTCTTTTGATTCCATATAATCAAAAAACACAAAAAATTAAATAACTCAAAAATTTAAAAAGAGAGGGTCAAGATTTGTTACCTATATCGCCATATGTCGATCCTGGTGGTAGCGGAATGTCCGGGTCCCCTCGAAAATCTATCCCTGCATAGGGGTAGTCATCGATGGCAACTATCTGCCGTCGCCACCATCGAAAGAAGTCAGTTGGATAGGGGTTGGCCACCCTACCAACCCCCAGTCTACACATCGCATCTACCCAATGCCGTTGGGCTGGATCTCGAACCCCGTGAAGAGGAACGTCCACTCTGGGGCTCAATCCTGGAACACGCTTGAAGAAAAATGTGCTCAAAATACTACTAAACCCAAAGTTCTGCATTATTCCTGCCTTACACTCACTGAGCTGATGTTTCATGTTGCTCAGTAGTGTAGTTCTCTATTCATAAATCGTGGGTCTCATGCACTCCACTGCATAGAACATCAGAGGCCGCAAGGCCTAGTGGAGTGATGCCAAGCCTACTATCCTACCCAATGTCAATAGTATAGCATTTAGGCCCAGCACCTCTATAGCATTGGTAGGGACCTGAATCTCCACCTTCTCTATGTCTTGATAGTAATACACCACAATGTACTCATCGATAGTCAGGCCACCTCTTGGCCCACCATGAGAACGAAGTTTCACCACTTCCCCTCATCTAGAAAGCCTAGTAATGAAGTATATGTCCTCCACCTCTATAGTGAGGGACATCCCATATATCTGAAAGGACTTCGATTCTGGATCCCAGTAATCCACCAGCATCTGTAATAGTCTTGGTTTAGCCCTCAAGCCACCAAGACACCAAAAATTATAGAGTCCACATGCACGTAGAGCTTGTTGAGCCATTAGATCGGCCCTTACTACTTCCTCTACCTGACCATGTTCATGCTCTCTCCACTCTAGGACCATCCTGCATAAGAAATTACACATTTACCCATTATATTATTGAAAAAACCTTATGCACGGCCTCATATGCGACTGTTCTCAAAACAGCCGTTTATGTACGCGGATTTGGGGGCATTTTCCACATATATCCAACCCTATACATGGAAAAACCCTCGATTTCCATGTGGGCCACAACATTATTTTAGTTTGGCCTAGAAAGCTTAATTGACAATGGAATTTGATAAAAAAATGCATTGAAATGGAAGAGAAGAGCATGGGTAAATACCTGGAAGAAATGGTAGTGGATTCCGCCGGCTGGATCTCCTGGAATTCGCTGTTGAAAATCTGAGCTCAAATGGGTAAAAGTTTGAAATGTTTTTTAATATTTTGAATTGTTTACTATTTATAGAAAAATTTTACCCCCTTTCCTATAGTTTCGACATTTTCTAACCATTTTGCACCATTTTTTACATAATTCATGATGTAGAGAACCTTTTTAAGTGCTGTTTCAGCCGTTGGATTGACCCGTTCGTACCAATTTCAGGTATCATATCTAAAATGGCATATAGGTTAGGTTTCATCACCATTTTCATTTTGCATGACCTTATGACCATCTCATCGTGAGCTTAGGTATGAACCCACTCTATTATGTCACAGAACCTTCTTGTTGCTTTAGAAGTGGCATGATATGTGATCCAGTGGATTATTCATCTTCAAAATTACACTGATCCAATATGGTACAATATCTAGTAATCTATGATTCAAAGAACATAACATATGCTAAATATAGTGCACGACTAGCCTTAGGGGCTGCGCATTGTTGGGGCGCGCACCTTAACGGTCACTAATTTTGGTAACTCTGCGGTGTTTGTGGAAGCTTGTAAGCAGAGTTGCGACCCAAAATAGTCTTAGGGGTGTCGGGGTTGAGTCAAAGCCCTCTTTTTGTAATTGTCCATAATTTTCGGGTGTAAGCCCATGATTTTGTAATAGTGCACTTGTATAAATAGGCACTCATGTAAAGATGTCAAGAACATATAATGAAATGAGGATCATATGATGCCAAGAAGTTAGATATATTTTTGGTTTTTAAGGTCAGGTCCCAGCTGTGTGCATGGACGACCTCTGTAGCTCTGTGCGCAGAGGGTTTTTGTAAGGAAAGGAACTGCAGCTAAGTGCGCAGTTAGACTTGAAGGATAGATCTACTACTGAGTGCACAGATCAGAACTGTTGTTTTGTAAGAAGTGGGATAAAAGCGCAGTTTTGTGGACGTAACCCCTACACTGGGGGTGAACCCCATTATATCTTGTGTTGTGGTTCTTTTGTGTGGTTTATGTTATGTTTTGATGCTTTTGATAAGTAGGTGAATGCTAAAGTAAGATAACTGTTAAATATTAACTTCGCTGTGAATTCCCAGTTAAGGGTTAAGCAAGAAAAGTCTTTTATCTAACTGCGAAGCTAATTAAGTGAATATCAAAGCTCTATTTAGTATAAATATTTGTTGTTAAGGCTAAAGGTATAGTAATGTCCCTCTTCTGCTTGTAGAAACCTGATTCTGCGACACCCCATAGCTGTTGCGGGTGAGATTGCACCTGTTCACAGGTTGTTGCCGAAAGGGCCAACACTATGGGTCTTTTTGTTGGTGCAAAGTTAAAGTATAAACCCCAGGTCTTCCCTATAGTCCAACACGCATTGCGACAGAACATCGCACTACTTGCGCAGCTTGCATGGGCCGTGCAATTTGCGCAGCTTGTAGGGGTCGTGCATCTTGCGCAGTATGGGTCACGTAGTTTGCACAGCTTGTAGGGGCCGCACAGCTTGCACAGTATGGGCTGTGCAGGTTGTGCACCGTCAAGAGGAACATCTCCTGGTTCGTGAAGAGCCGTGCGGTCATGTTTGCTGTGACATTTATGGCTGCTGCAATGCTGCGACGTTATGGATGTTGCGATGCTGCTGCGATGCTGTTGCGATGCTGCGACGTTTTGGATGCTACGATGCTATGACGTTTTGGATGCTGCGATGTTGTTGCGATGTTGCGGCGTTGGGGATGTTGTGACATTTGTGAAGTGGTGGTAACATCCAACGATTATGTTACATGTGGCATATCCCAGTTGTAGGTTATTGCAATGTGTTGTGAGTCGACACATGTGCGTGGAGTTAGTTGCAACGTTTCGGGGATATGGAACATCATGGTAACATAACGCTTGGGCAACAATTTGGTGGGATTGCATGGTTCAGTTTAGCATGCGGTTGTAACGAAAATAAAGAATATAACAGCTGTAGCGGAGGAAAGGAACCCGTTACTTGTCCTCCGACTGAACGCTTTTATAAAGGCGATTCAGGCCACACAGAAGGGGGAAAAAAAGAGAGGAGATTCAGATTGCATTAGAGCACAGAGCTTCGTTTTTCTATTATGAGAAGCTTGGGGAGTTGCTGTGAAGCGCGCCGATGCTGTTTCTTTTGAAGTCAACATTCTTCGTTATAATTTAGCTTTCTTTTCCTTTCGAAGGCTAATTGTAATTTCCAAAAGAGAGGTCTTAAAGACTTTGTACAACATTCTATTTACAGTTGCTGAAGTTGATTCCAAAACCATTTTTGTACCATCTTAAAGAGATTAATTGGATCGGTACCCATTGGAGAGGGACCCAGAGAGGTAGCCCAGTGGAGGGGGTGAACTCCGTTATCAACTTCTATTTTGTGGCTCTCTGATTCTATGTTTGTTTTTCCCACGTCTGTTTATCATTTTTTCTTTTCATTTTTGTTTTAAGCATCTAATTTCTGTTAATGTTGGTTCATGAATTAAGCAAACAGGAAAATGTATTCTTTACATAAACTTTTCATGCACTCAAGTTGAGGTCCGACGGATCATGTTATGGTATCACAGCAGGTTAACTTCCTGTGCAATTTTGTGAATGCTTACCAGGTCCAGGTTAAAGCTTGGTGAAGGACAATTAATTGAAGTAGATCCTAAGATTGGCTCAAGGAGAACATTCTCAAGAACCATGTCTTCTCCACGAGGGGAAGGAGAAGGACATACAGAACGGGAAAAACCTGTTATGTCAAAAACTGAGTTTTTGGAGGATTTTATGAGCATGAAATCCATGATGGAAATTCTACTCGATGAGCGAGCAAAAAGGAAGAAGAAAGAAGAAGGATCTTCATCCAGAGATGCAGAAGTGAAGAAGGAAGAAAAGGGTAAAGGAGTAGGAGGTGATGGTGATCCTCCTGAAACTAATCAAACTTTCTCTTCTTCTCATACTTCTCATTCGAATAATGCAAATCCTAATATTCCTTATTTCAAATTGGATGTTGAATTTGAATTGCCAATTTATAATGGATATTTAGATGCTGAAAAGTTAGACAATTGGATCAAGCATCTTGAAGTATATCACAGGGTGCAGGGCATTAATGATGACCCTTCTAGGATTCAATTGGCCACTTTGAGAATGAGTGGTATGGCTCTTACTTGGTGGGAGAGAAAGATTCAGCAAGATCTTCGAAAGAATGGTAAAATTATTTCAGTTTGGAATGAATTCAATGAAGTATTAAGGAAGCAATTTTATCCTTTAGGACATATTCATCAATTAACCATGAGTTGGCAAATGTTTAGACAAGATAAAGGACAAAGCATTCAAGATTATACTCATGAATTCAGGAAGAGGGCTATTGCATTGAATGTTTCATTAGATACATAGGAAACTCTTCTTAAGTACATTGGTGGCATGCATTCTTATTTGAAGCATACTTTGTTGATGTTTAACCCCAGTAACTTGGATGATGTATGTGTTCAAACTACACATTTAGAAGCCAGGGGTAAGCATGCTAATGATACTTTTGTGAAGAAATCCTTTAAATTTGACAGCAAATCGAAAGGTAAAGATCAGGGGAAAAAGAAGATGGCTACTGTTAAGAAAGAAGGTGAAAAGCCTACATGTTCACATTGTCAGAAGGGACATGATGTCTCTAAGTGTTGGAAGCTTCATCCGGAGTTAAGTCTAAAGAAGTATGGAGGAAACAAAGATGAAGGTGAAGCAAAAGCTATTATAGCAGTTATTCAAGACTTGGGATCCGACTCAGGTGATGAAACAAAGGTTACAGCTATCGGAATCTAAGGTAAGAATAAAGGTATCTCACTTCCCATTGATGCAAAATCAAGTTCTATTGCAAGTACAAATCTTCCATCTACTTCTAAGCAAAATGATAAAAATAGAAGTGCACTGTTTCATGTTCATGTCATTGCAAATCACACAAATATTGATACATTGTTTGATAGTGGTTCACAAGTAAATCTGATATCAGAAGAAGTAGTTAAGAAATTGCATTTAGTTACTATGCCTCATGAAAAACCCTATCCTCTTGGTTGGGTTACTAATGATACACGATTGCAAGTTACAAAGAAATGTGTTTTGAAATTTGCAATCACTGAAAATTTTATGGATGACGTAGAACTAGATGTAGTACCACTTGACATTTGTGGAATAGTACTTGGGAGTCCATATTTGTATGACCGGAAAGCAGTCTTTTATAGAGAGTAGAATAAGTATCATCTTTTTAATGATGGTGTAGAGTATATTGTACCAGCACATAAGACAAAAACAAACCTAGCAATAGTTTCTGCAGGACAAATGAAGAGGCTGGTAAATGCTAGTAATAATTTTGTGTTAATGATGGTTAAGATGAAAAATGATGAGATCTCTAAATATTTTGAAGGATGTGACCCTAAGCATAAATATGAACTGATTAAAATCATTTCTGAGTATGATGATTTGTTTCAATATCCAAAGGGGTTACCACCAAAGAGAGAGATTCAGCATGAGGTACATTTGCAGCAGGATGTGCCACTCCTGAACATAGCCATGTACCGGATGTCTGTAATGCAGAATGAGGAAATCAAGAAGCAGGTTCAGGAGCTGATTGAGAAGGGGGTCATCTGGCCAAGTACTTCTCCTTGTGGCTCTCCTATAGTCTTGGTTCCGAAGAAGGATGGGTCTTGGAGGATGTGCATTGACTATAGGTCCCTTAACAAAATCAACATTAAAAACAGGTATCCTCTTCCTCGCATTGATGATTTTCTTGATCAGTTGAAACATGCAACTTATTTTACAAAATTGGATCTGCGTAGTGGGTATCATCAAATCCGGGTTGCTGAAAATGATGCCTGGAAAATAGTGTTTAAAACAAAATAGGGTTTGTATGAATGGCTTGTGATGCCTTTCAGACTCTATAACGCACCTGCTACTTTCATGCGGGTCATGAATGATGTCTTTCGACCATTCATTGATGATTTTGTAATTTTATATCTAGATGATATCCTAGTGTTTAGCAAAACCTGGGAAGAGCATATTGCACATGTGAAGAAAGTTTTAGATGTACTGAGGAAGGAGAAGCTTTCTGTAAAAATGTCTAAATGTGAGTTTGATAAAAATTCTTTAGTATATTTGGGCCATATTATTGGTGGAGGCCACCTGCGAGTGGACCCATCCAAGGTTGCTGTCATTGTAAATTGGCCACGGCCTAACACCGTTACTAAAATCAGAAGTTTTCTAGGTGCGGTTCAGTAATGGAGGAAATTCATTTCTGGGTTTTCCTCCATTGTTGCACCATTAATTGTGTTGACAAGCGTCAAAGAGATTTTCCAGTGGGGAGGTAAGAATCATAGAGCCTTCGATAATTTGAAGGAAAGGATTAGCATAGCCCCAGTTCCGACGTTTCCAGATTTGCAGCGGCCATTTGAGATCGAAACCAATGCCAGTGAGTTTGCCATGGGAGCCGTTTTGATGCAAGGGAGGAAGCCAGTTTGTTACCATTCAGAAACGTTCTCTAGTGTGGTAAGTAACTATCCAACTTATGACAAAGAGTTGTATGCTTTAGTACAGAGTGTGAATAAGTGGAAACATTATATCATGGGAAAAGAAATAGTCATACATACTGATCATCAGGCACTTCAATATTTACAATCCCAGACTAAAGTATAGCAAAGTAGGCATTTAAGATGGATGGAATTCTTGCAACAGTTTCATCTCATAATTAAATACAAAAATGGAATTCATAATAAGGTAGTAGACATGTTATCAATGCCTCCTACGAATGCTTCAATCATTCTTCAAAACAATTCATTAACACATGAAAGTTATATTGAACAGTATGCAGAATATAAAGATTTTAAGAAAGTATATGCATCAATAATACATCGTAAATAGGAAGAGAACTATTATGTGCATAATCAACTCTTGTATCACCTCGATAAACTCTGTATTCCAGAGAAAGAGAGAGTGCATGTGATTCGAGAAGCACATAGTTCATTGATTGCAGGACATTTTGGTGTAAGTAAAACGTTGACAATATTGCAGAATCACTGTTATTGGCCTCAGATGCAAGAAACTGTAGCTAAATATATACGAGGATGTTTTATGTGTGCAAAAAGTAAGCCTAGCAATAGGAAATTGGGTTTGTACACACCTCTTCCAGTTTCTTCTCGTCCCTGGGAAAGCATTTCTATGGACTTTGTAGGAGGACTACCTATGTCTAGAAAAGGTCATGATTATCTATATGTTGTTGTGGACAGATTCAACAAAATGTGTATCTTAATGCCATGTAACAAACAGATCACTGCTGAACAAATAGCTCATCTATTCTTTCAGAATGTATGGGTACATTTTGGGCTACCCATGTCTATTGTATATGATCGGGATTCCCAATTCTTGGGAGAATTTTGGTCAACTTTATGGGAGCTTATGGATACCAAACTTAAGAAAAGTATAGCTTTTCATCCACAGACCAATGGGAAAACAGAGGTAGTAAACAGAACAGTGGTTCAGCTGCTCAGAGGATATTGTAGTAAACATTCTAAAGTTTGGGATGAGAAGTTGCAGTATATACAACTTGCTTACAATCATGTAGTTCATTCTTCCACGAAAAGATCTCCTTTTGAAACTTGTTTTGGTTATCTGCCAAAAACACCGATGGACTTCTCTTTTGGCAAAGATGCAGTGGATGGATATCATGATGCAGATAAAGCTCTAAGATTCATTCAGAGATTCCAAGCGGTGCAGCAGGAATTTCAGGAACAGTTGGAGAAGAGCCAGGCAAGGTACAAAGCCAAGCATGACGAGCATCGAGTTGATCATCAATTTCAAGTTGGTGACAGAGTTTGGTTACATATCACCAAAGAAAGAATGAAAGGTGAAGGTAAAAAGATTAAGCCTATCAGGTATGGTCCTTTTGAGATCTTGGAAAAGATCGGTACTAATTCTTTTTGCTTGATCCATACATGCAAATTTATTCAGTTGTCAATGTTGAGAATCTTAAACTGTATGAGCCTCCTATGATCATGGATGAGGAAACTAACATACAGATTCCTTCAGTTGATGATATGGCACCTGAATACATGAATGAGTTGCATGATGATGTTATTCTTGATAGAAATGTGAGGACTTCACAAAGGGGGGATATTGAGTACCTTCGAGTGGGGCTTAAAGGCATGCATCCTGCAAATCAAGATGGATGGAGATTGGGAAAGTGAGGGAGTTGTACCCTCACTTACTTGCCGAATGATTCAATCTTTTGGTGGTCCAAAAGATCTCTAGTGGGGAGGAATGATCCGATGGATTATTCATATTCAAAATTACACTGATCCAATATGGTACAATAGCTAGTAATCTATGATTCAAAGAACATAACATATGCTAAACATAGTGCACGACTAGCCTTAGGGGCTATGCGTTGCGACAAAACATCATGCTGCTTGTGCAGCTTGCATGGGCTGCACAGTGTACACATCTTGTAGGGGCCGCATAGCTTTCATAGTATGGGCCACGTAGTTTATGCAGCTTGTAGGGGCCGCACAGCTTGCACAGTATGGGTCGGGCAGGTTGTGCACCATCAAGAGGAACATCGACTGGTTCACGAAGAGCCGTGCGGTCACATTTTCTACGACATTTATGGTTGGAGTGATGCTGCAATGTTGTGGATGCTGTGATGCTGTGACATTTTGGATGTTGCGATGCTGCGATGTTTTGGATGCTGCGATGCTGTGACGTTTTGGATGCTGTGACATTGGGGATGCTGCGACTTTTGTGAAGTGGTGGTGGAATCCAATGGTTATGTTACATGTGGCATAGCCTGGTTGCAGGTTATTGCAACGTGTTGTGAGTCGACACATGTGCATGGAGTTAGTTGCAACGTTTCGGGGATATGGAACGTTGTGGTAACATAACGCTTGGGCAACGATTTGATGGGATTGCATGGTTCAATTTAGCATGCGGTGGTAACAACAATAAATAAGATAACAGCTGTAGTGGAGGAAAGGAACCCGTTACTTGTCCTCTGACTGAATTCTTTCATAAAGGTGATTCGGGCCACAGAGAAGGGGGAAAAAAAGAGAGGAGATTCAGATTGTGTTAGAGCACAGAGCTTCATTTTTCTGTTATGAGAAGCTTGGGGAGTTGTTGTGAAGCGTTTTGATGCTATTTCTTTTGAAGTTGACATTCTCTGTTATAATTTAGCTTTCTTTTCCTTTCGAAGGCTAATTGTAATTTCCAAAAGAGAGGTCTTAAAGACTTTGTACAACATTCTGTTTACAGTTGCTGAAGTTGATTCCAGAACCATTTTTGTACCATTTTAAAGAGATTAATTGGATTGGTACCCATTGGAGAGGGACTTGAAGACATAGCCCAGTGGAGGGGGTGAACTTCGTTATCAAATTCTATTTTGTGGCTCTCTGATTCTGTGTTTGTTTTTCCCACGTCTGTTTATCAGTTTTGCTTTTCATTTTTGTTTTAAGCATCTAATTTCTATTAATGTTGGTTCATGAATTAAGCAAACTGGAAAACACATTCTTTACATAAACTTTTAATGCACTCAAGTTGAGGTCCAACGGATCAATATGAGTGGCAGAGCTTCACCTTACATGGGTACCCTATTTAGCACCTTATTTGCATTTGGTTCCCATGCTGATGTTTTCTTCTTTAGAGTGTGGGAGTCCATTGTATAGTACTGCCATGACATTTCGCAAGAGCCTCATACTCCTCTTCATCTTTTGATGTCCTTTTTCCCTCAGGACTCCTTCATGTCAAGTTGTGAATGAATTATCATGAGCTTTGCCTTCCTTATTGAGCTTTATGTCAGCTCCCCTAACATTGCATTTCAGCCATATAGCTCGAGCTTGTCTCATGTCTAGCCATGCAGAGCCATTTTTTTATATCCTTCACATCTTGTTTCCCATGTATCCTTTTTTTTATATCCTACACATGTATCCTTGCATTGAGCATAGGTATGTTCCACTACTTGGAACTATCTTGTTTTCCCTTATGACACTTGTCTCCTCCTAGTCTGTAACTATAAAGCCATTTTATTCTTTTTCAATCTTTTTAAATAATTGAAAAAGCCCAAAAAAATAAAAAAAATAAAACTCCAGAGAAGGAAAGATTTTATATTTGGCAGCTGTCGATTCGTGTTGCCTTTGAACAGAGCTCTATATATCATATCCATTGGTTGGGTTTATAGTTTGACTTTAGGAGCTGTACTCGTTTACCTAAGTTTATCTCCACCGATTGGTTAAGCTTTCAGTCCCTATGGAGCCTCTGTCGATGCCTCCTATGTCGCAAAGATGTCCCAGTTTGTATATCGAGTCTATGCTACCTTTATTTAGTCACCATATGCCATTATGCTCTTGTTCGAAGGAAGTTGAAACATGATTCGGCCATTCCTCATTTATCTTGACTTTGCATGTCTTCCCGGTACAGTTACTGGTTCGTGCACCTAATGATCGAGTCCTTCCACATCATACAGCTTTGCTGAGTACCTTGTGTTGGATGATGGGGGATGCCTTAATGCCCTCCTTCCAGCGGATTTCATCCCATTAACTTCAGATCATTTATTCTAGGATTGGAATCTAGAGTCATTTTGAGTGCCTTGAGACTTGCAGTCATCAGTGGCATGTTCTCTCGCCATTGACAGTCTTTGGGAATACATCAATGTCATGGATCCTCTCAAGTGTTCGACCTCAACACATTTATTCACACTTGTTAGTTTTCACTCTAGTACCTTGATTCCCATTTTCATTATCGGTGGGTGATCTCGCGTTTGTTAATAGTATACATCAATGACCGGTAATAAGATGATGGACTACTATGTTCGACCTCAATACCTCTATTTTCATAGTAGGACATGTACTTGTAGTGGTTTGTGTAGAAGACCTTCCATATTGGTGGCATCTCTTATATGCTACCTCCTTGATCGTGCCAGTGTTCATGAGATTTCAGCTCTCGTGACTTGATTCCAGTATATGTCAGATATTTCCAGCCACTATGGAGATCTTGATTTGTTATATCTCTTCAGTCATCAT
>LPNX010117507.1:123812-141894 GCA_001517045.1 Pseudotsuga menziesii | reverse complement strand
TGGAGATTTTGATCTATGTATATTGTACATGGCGATGACCACTTATGTGATATCTTGTATCATGCCTATTCATGGCCATTGTACTCTTATGTATCCGGGACTTTTATATGTATTTGTAGTTATGTGCAGAGTTGTATTATTCTACTATGCTGATTGGGTGGTTGGTCTTCCATTTGGGATCCTTCATCACTCCACTTCTAGGATGGATTTATAATGTATTTCAGCCATCATATGACCCCTCTGACCTCACACATTAGGGGGAATCTGTTATAGCTGATTTCACCACTCCAGGTGAATCACACTTTGTATGGCCTTCCCCTGTCCCGCTGCAGACTCCTTAGACCCCTTGGACCATTTTCTGTCATTTGATGTTTCCCTAACCATCCCTAAAAACATGTGAAAAATGATACACACGACTTTTAAACCTATAATCGCATACATACACAGGTTTGACCTCTAAAACCGCGTACATCAGGATGTGTACAAAATCCAAATCCTTTTGGAGTTTTCCTTGACATGGATCCGACTCACTTGACTCCTGGCATTCCCTTTGCCTTGAGATCACTCAGATTCGACCTTTCATTACCCCTTTTAAAATCTATATAAGGAACTCCTTGGTACATTGAAGTCATAAGAGAGAATTGAGAGAAAAGAAACTATAGTCCATTGTTGTCGGAACTTATGTTTGAGTCTGCATCCCTTTGTCCCTTGGAGCATTGTTCTATTCTTCCCAAGCTTTCCTTTTGCTTGTGATCTTGCTATCGAGAGATGGAGGATTGAAGTGGTGGAGGCCCAAGTGGGGGATTTAGTTTCTTCGATTCGCAGATGTGCCGACAGAGGTTGTATCTTGTAATATATGATTTATATTAATAGAAATATCTTTTCCTATCTAATAATGTGTGTTTGAATGAATATTTTATCCATGGGATTATGTCAAATGCTTATACATTATTGATTATATATGCTAGAATAGATCTAACACCATGATATATAGAATGCTTTTATTTTTTACTTGTTGTTGAGGAAGTAATCTATCAATTCAAGTTGAAGTTGGAAAGCTCAACGAGGATCTACTTCAACTGTTCGGAATAAGGTACGAGGTCTAATACTTTAGTGTTAGACATTTAATTTCTATTGCATTATGGAAAGGATTGATTTCTGGAGTCAAGCTATCTGTTGTGGTACCCCAAGCCATAGGAATTTCTCTCCGTAACATGCGACCACTCTTAAGGTTTCTTAAGTATTCTAATGGGTAAACTTGCAATTTTCTGTATAGGATGATCCTAGAATGGAGGGAACGTGAACATGGTGTAGTAGAGGAGGCCATAAGGGCTGATCTAATGGCTCAATAAGCACTACATGCATGTGGGCTCTACAAATTTTGGTGTCTTGGTGGCTTAAGGGCCAAACTAGGACTATTGCAGATGCTGGTGGATTACTAGAATCCAGACTCAGAGTCATTCCATATAGATGGGATGTCCCTCACCATAGAGGTGGAGTTCATATACTTTATTACTGGACTTTCTCGACAGGGTGAAGTAGTGAACCTACGTTCTCACGGGCCCGAAGGTGGCCTGACTATAGATGAGTACATTGTGGTGTACTGTTATCTGGGCACGGAGAAGGTGGGGAGTCAGATCCCAACCAACTCTATACAGGTACTGGGCCTGAAGGCCATCCTACTGAAACTAGGCAAGATATCAGGATTGTATTCACTCCACCAGGCCTCGTGGCCTCTGATGTTCTATGCAATGGAGTGCATGAGACCCACGGTATATGACTGGAGCACTACACTACTGAGCAACATGAAACATCAGCTCAGTGAGTGTAAGATGGGAAGAGTGCAAAACTTCAGTTTCAGTAGCATACTGAGCATGTTTTTCTTCAAGAATATTCTAGGATTGAGCCCCAGATTTGATGTTCCTCTCCACGGTGTTCGAGATCCGACCCAACGGCATTAGGCAGATGTGATGCACAGACTGGGAGGAGGTAGGGTGTCCAACCTGTATCCAGCTGAGTTCTTTCCGTGGTGGCGATGACAGATAGTTGCCATCGATGAGTACCCCTATGCGGGGATAGATTTTTGGGGAGACCCATACATGCCGCTACCACCAGGATAGACATACGGTGACATAGATAACGAATCTCAACCCTCTCTTTAAATTTTTGAGTTATTTAATTTTTTTGTGTTTTCTGATTATATGAAATCAAAAGAAATGTTTTTGGGTGAAAATACATAGTGACATCTACCATATGCATGCAGATGTGGGACCATGGTGTCCTGAAGGCTTCCCTCATCATAGATGGAGAGGAAGAGGAGATGATTTCATGGGTGTGGATGCGGAGCAGATGCTCTAGATCATTCATATCAACTTTGTGAGACTGACACACAGAGTTCCCATGGTGCAAGTCGAGGACTTACCTAAGGCTATGCAGTGCTAGGTGGTGGGTGTACCACGAGCATGGGTGTTATTATTTCGATGGCTAGCTAGAGCCGTAGTGACATTCCATGATCACAACCCCCCCCTCCTCCACAGGCATAGATACCTAGGAGTGATACATTTTGTATTACCATGTATTATATTTTGGTGGCTCGATAGCCCCATTTTTGTATTATGACATTATGTATTACCACATTTTGGATGTATATAAAAACTTTTATGATGATCGGTTTATTTATTTACATGTGTAAAAATTTGTGTTTGTGATGAATTTATTGTGTATGAAACAAATGCCAATATAACACGTAGTTAGCATATGAGTCAGCAACTTGATTATTAATTCTTGGAATATGTATGTATGTTATATTATCAAATTGTCGTTCTAATAATCTCACACGTAAGAATATTCTTAATAACGTCGTTTCTCTAACATGGTACAAACCATTAAGCTGTGACACTACTAACTCCGAATCAAGACGTACCTCAAGAGAGAGAATTCCATGTAGAATGACATCCCGTAGAAGCTTAATAACAACACTATATTTAGCAACATTGTTGGAAGATGGTTGTAAACATATGCCTCCTGAAGATAGTACCTGCCACCATAGGATTATAAATCACCCAAGCAGTAGAGGCTGAGTGTTGAGTGTGATGGCTTGCACCATCTGTGAATCCTATGAAGGTGGAAGGTTCCACTGACATCTTCCAAGAGAAAGAAGAACTAATTACAAACCCGATCACAATAAGAAAAAAACCTAACTATGCAAAACTGTACAATAATATACAATAACCAGCCTTGGCTGAAAATAATGCATAGTACATTTTGAGATAGAGCCCATTCCTAGGCTCCGCCAAGGCCGTTCCCTCATAGTCCACTAACTCATAAGCGCCCTTCTCTAAAACATGCTTAATGATGTAAGGCCCACACCACATGTGTTGGAGACATTTACCATCATACACACTCTTTTTGGTCAAATTGGCCTAGTTAAACCACTATCCTAAGTATAATTGACATCAGTGGAGCATTAATTTCCATCATCCAGTCACACCCACGCCTACTTATAGTCAAGGAGGCTAACTGGAGCACTCCAAGGGTGATCTGAGTGATATTAATGCACCTAATTGCTAACTGATGGTTACAATTAGTTCAACCAGTCAGTTAAGGCACCTCCTCTCATTAAATATATTATTTAATGATTATTTATTATTATTTAATGATATGGAGTCAACAGGATGCCTCCACCAACTTTTGATGGTCATTTCAACTTCAGTTAACCTCATCGGGGTTCATTGAAGTCATGGAGCACTAGCACTTGATGGTTGGCTTTCTATGACATGTGTTTGATCTCCTTCAGTTGAGATTCAGTCATTTATTGCACTTCAACTTTGGTTAGGGTTTGGTGAGTCAATTAGGGTTTTGGTCAAGTGGTTAACTGAGTGTGATTGAATGGTTGAGAGTCAGTTAAGCTAGACTCACTCATTGATTTCAAATTGCCTCCTTAGGTATTCAAATTCCCATTGATTCAAGCTATTGCTTGACATTGTTATTGTAACTATTCATTTTTTATTGAATATACACAAAGGAAACCATTCTGGTTCCAATTAACACCATTTCATGAGTATTTGTTGATTATTCTTTGATGAGATTGATTCTTAGTTCCTAGATCAATGTGAAATATTAATATGTTATCCGAGCATACAGCCGATCAAATATATATCTCTCAAAAACAAGCTTTTTGACATATTTCTCCATGAAATTTGAGCAATAGCTCAAAAATCCAGCACTGCACCAGAAGCCAAGGCTTACCACTCAATACCCCAAGTAAAGAACTTGTTGATCAAGCTTGCTTGATTGACTATGCTGGGTGTGATGAAAGCCTAGAATGTGTAGGATGTCCGACCTTACTGTGCCCCTTTTTTTTTATTTGTAGGTTTTAACAGGTACAACTTCGAATGGACTCATCAATCCCTCTTCTCACCCCATTCACAAGCTATTCAGAATGGAAGTTGAAGATGATTGCATCTCTGAAGAGACAAGGTCTCTATGAGGTGTCTATTGGACTTGGAAAAGAGTTTTAAGACAATGAGAATGACTATCTACATGACGGTGATAGATATTTTGGAGCAATAGGTCTGGCTCTTTCTCCTAGCTTGTACTACCTTATTGGTTCTACTGAATACCCAAAGGAAGTCTGGACAAAATTGGATAGAACCTTTGGCAAGCACAATGAGGATCATAATAGTACTTTGGATATCATAGCTAGCACCACAAGAGTTCTTTACTCAAAATTCTCGGCCTCTACTCTCTTTGATGAAGTTGTTCAAGATGAAGACGAAGCAGAATCTTCTACACATTCAATTCGAATTGAAGAAAGTCTCCATGCAGTGAATCCTTCTCTTGATGCTCCGGAAGTTCATGAGATATCTGATATCTCATCTCCTCATATTGATGAAATAGAAGAAGACATTCAAATCTTTGATATTGAAGAAAAATATTGTTGCACTTCCATGCAAACATTCACCGGTGATTTTCCTTTGAATTCTGTGCAAAATTTACCAGAAACTGCTTCCGAAAGTGAAGAGAAAATTGATTTTCTCCCTCTAATGTTGCTGCTGGTGTGAAAATATATAAAAAATTGGATATTTTGGAAGAAATATCAGATTATAAGAGTGACACATTTTCTCCCCATGATCTAGATCTTCCAGCAAAATCCTGCAGGATTGCATGCACCAAAATTCAGAATTTTGAAGAAAAAGACAACTGTGCATCCACCATCTCGGTTGACAATACTTTTGGATATGATATGAAACTTATTGGATCTGATATGATCTTATTTGGATCTGATATGATATTTATTGGTTCAAAATTTCAGGTTCATAAATCTTCAGTACTGCTTGTAGATGTTCTCATCAATGGTGTGAAGAAACAAGTACCGCAAGTCTCCTACAAAACTGCTGCTGGGGATTTGATTTGATTTCATAGTTTTGGATCTGTTATGAACTTATTTAGATCTGATTTACATTCTGATCTGATATTTTTTTTTCATATTTTAAAATCCAAAATATTTTAGTCATGCTTGTAGCTTCTCTCACCAATTTCGGTGTGAAAAATCAAGTACGGCAATTCTTCTTCAAATTTGCTTATGGGGATTTGGTGTTAGTTTCCTCTTATGAGGTTGCTAATATTTTATTTTGTGAATCATTAGATATTTATGAAGCTATATCATATTATGGATCTCAATCATTCACTCTTCAAAGTCCCATGGATTCTCTACCTTTGGTCACAAGCTCATCTCCTCACAGAACTAGTAAAGAGGAAGACATTCTGCATCTGCTTGGATACTTGCTACTAAAAATTGGGGCTGATTTTACCACTCATGGTTTTTTGTTCAAGGATACAAAATATTATCTACTTGAGTTTTCCACACATGGTTTGAATCCTCAAGAACCTTTTCTCTCTCTTTAGATGATTTCAGTTGATCTACATGGGTCCAATTTTTACCGTGCAATTGTTTATATTTCTGATTCAGTTGAGTGTATTGTTCTTATTCCAAAGTGGAAGATTCCTCCAGACATATTCATTTAGTTTGGATTTAGAGGTTCACATGCATAGTCTCAATATGCTATTGCATATAAGAACCAATTCTTGATTTACTGCTTAGTTTGAGGGGGGGTATTTTTCCCATGAGGTTTTCCCTGTTTCCTTGGTTATATTAAGCAGTTACTTTATTGTACAGGGTGACCTATGGCCTTAGTTGTCAAGGACCTATCATTTTTATGCATCTATATTTTATAACTCTTCCTAAGTATAGCTTAAGGGGGGGGGGGGTGTTGGAGACATTTACCATCATACACACTCATTTTGGTCAAATTGGCCTAGTTAAACCACTATCCTAAGTATAATTGACATTAATTGACATCAATGGAGCATTAATTTCCATCATCCAGTCACACCCACACCTACCTACAGTCAATGAGGCTAACTTAGCCTTCTCCTATAGTCAAGGAGGCTAACTGGAGCACTCCAAGGGTGATTTGAGTGATATTAATGCACCTAATTGCTAACTAGTGGTTACAATCAGTTCAACCAGTAAGTTAAGGCACCTCCTCTCATTAAATACATTATTTAATGATTATTTATTATTATTTAATGATATGGAGTCAATAGGGCGCCTCCACCAACTTCTGATGGTCAGTTTAGCTTCAGTTAACCTCATCGGGGTTCATTGAAGTCATGGAGCACTAGCACTTGATGGTTGGCGTGCTATGACATGTGTTTGATCTCCTTCAGTTGAGATTCAGTCATTTATTGCACTTCGACTTCAGTTAGGGTTTGGTGAGTCAATTAGGGTTTTGTTCAAGTGGTTAACTGAGTGTGATTGAATGGGTGAGAGTCAGTTAAGCTAGACTCACTCATTGATTTCAAATTTCCTCCTTAGGTATTCAAATTCCTCATTGATTCAAGATATTACTTGACATTGTTATTGTAACTATTCATTTTTTATTGAATATACACAGAGGAAACCATTCCGGTTCGAATTAACACCATTTCATGAGTATTTGATGATTATTCTTAGTTCCTAGATCAATGTGCAAGATTAATAACATGGGGTTAAAATTTCCTTTCCCCAAGGGTTCTTTCAGTTGATCCCACAAAAGGACCAAGTCTCCCTCACTAAACCTCCTTGGACGGATAGACTTATCGTACTAGACCTTTACGCGATGCTTATTTACTTCTAGAGCCACCAAGGCATCTCGACACTACTCATCAAGGTCCTGAAGGTGGACCAAACACTCCTCCAATGGGGAAGTGTCTGGTAAGAGCTCTACAGCTAGTTTCAAAGAAGGAATCTCGCATTCAACTGGCAATACTGAATCCACTCCATGTACAAGTTGATATGGAGAAAAACCCGTGGCAGTCTTAACAGTGATTCTATACGCCCACAAAGCAGGATATAACATAATGTGCCAATTATTCTTGCTTTGTGCAATGGTTCATTGGAGAATGTATTGGAGTGATTTGTTCACTTCCTCTACCTATCCATTCGCTTGAGGGTAGAAAGAGGAGGAATGCTCTTGCTTGTACCCTAACTTTGATGCAAACTCTTCCATCATATGATTCTAAAAGTGTGATCCATGGTCAGTGACAAGCTCTTTTGGAATATCGAACTGAGTAATAATCTGGTTGAATACAAAGTGCATGGATGTCTCACCATCAAATTTAACTGTAGGCATAGCCTCAGCCCATTTCATGAAGTAATCAACAACCACTATGATATGATGATGCCCCCCAGCTAAAGCTAGGTTGAAATCCATAAAATCAAGCCCCCACTTAGTGAAGGGACCGGCGGTGATGATGGGATGTAACGGGGTAGGTTTCAAGCTTATATTACATGCAAAAACCTGGCAAGGGTGGCACCTCTTGACCACATCTACACAATCTTTAAATATCGACGGCCAGAAATAACCCGCTCTTAAGATTTTTTTGGCTGTAGAAAGCCCAGATAAATGACCCCCACACACCCCTCCATGGCAATCATTCAGTACTACCTCAGCCTCATCATGAGTTAAACAATGATGTAAAATGGAATCTACCCCATGGACGTATAAAGTGTTATCCACTATAAGGTAATTCTTAGATACGTGACGTAATCGTCGTCGCTCATCCCATGAGAGGTGAGTAGGGACCTTCAACGTTTGTAGATATATAATGATATCCCCATACCATGGGTCTAAAGTTGAGATTAAGAATATGTCCCCATCGATAAAAGTATCTTCACAAACCAACTCCTCGGCCTCGCTTGGGAAATACAATATAAGCTCCACAAAAATTATCGATTTCTTCGATTTTGCTGAAACAAACTCGAGATCGAATTCTTGCAAGATGACAATCCATTTATTATATTTTCCCCCAATCATCCTTCGAGTGAGGACAAATTGAAATGGATTGACATGGGCTATAACCAAGTTCTGGCAAAGGAGAATATAATGTCTGAACCGTTGAACCGCATGCACGGTAGCTAAGGCAAGCTTCTCAACATGAGAATAACGAATCTCCACATCAATAAGATTCTAGTTTAGATAGTATATGACATGCTCTTGGAGCTTTTCATCCTCTTGAACCAAAACCATACCAATCATCTCCATGGATGCGGCCACATAAAGTAGAAAATCATGGCTATGGTCTGGGGGACTAATCACGGGGGCCGATGCTAGGGCTCGTTTAAGTGCATCAATGGACTCCTGGGCTCGCTCATCCCAACAAAAGGTGGTGTCCTTCTTCAAAAGACTCATGAAGCCTCTAGTCAAATTGAAAAAATTGACAACAAATCTCCGTAAGAAGTTTTCCATGCCTTGCAAACATTGAAGATGACGAATATTCTTCGGGGGAGACAACTAAAGTATTGCCTCAACCTTCAAAGGGTCAACTCTTATACCCTCTTTAGAAACGATGAATCCTAATAAGTAACATGACTTCACACAAAAGATGACCCTGTGAGGATTTAACCTGACCAAATAATGGTGGTACCTTTTGAATACCAATCTCAATGATAGGAATGACGCATTCTCATACAATAATGAGTAGCTAGGTCATCCAAAAATACTTTGATAATCGACTTGAGATCGTGGAAAATCAAGGTCATTGCCCACTGAAAAGTAGGTCTAGCATTTTTAAGGCCAAAAGGAATTTTTCGATATGCAAAATTTCCCCAAGGACAAATAAATGCGGTCTTATGTTGGTCCTCAGGCTTAATTTGTATCTTATTATATCCGTAAAAGCTATCCATGAAGGAAAAAACCTCACTACCTGCACACTCATCCAAAATTTGATCAATAAATGGTGTGGGGAAATTGTCTTTAGGAAAGGAACGATTCAAATCACAGAAATCAGTACATATGCGGATCACTCCCTGTTTCTTATCAACCAGAATGGGGTTTGAAACCCACTCCATCAAGGGAACAACATAGATAAAACCGGATTTCAACAGTTTCTCTATCTCTACCTTAATCGTAGGTGCTTTCCTAGGATTCACTGCATGCAAACGTTGTCGAAGAGGCTTAGCATTGGGATAATTCTTAATCTTGTGTTTGACAATGCGAGGGTCGATACCTGGCATTTCATCGTAAGACCAAGAAAAGATATCACAGAATTCTTTAAACACCTCAGTGTATTCTAGAATCTCAGCATGGGAACATTCTGTCCCAATATAGACATTCAGTATCTTGCTAGGATCGCGAGAGATATTGATAGGAATCATTGGAGATATATTTTCCATGTTCTTGTCAGCCATCAGACCAGGAGAGCTTAACGGAACGATGGGACTACCAATCCTCTCACTAAGAACCTCCCTAAAGTCCTCACGCTCCAAGCGGTCAAGCTCGGGAAGAAAGTAAGATCTATGATGGAGCTCTTCCCATGGTTGCTCAACTCCCAACATGGCCTTAATAATCACTTCGTTTGAAGGAAAAACACTATCAAGGCAGTTGTGTGCATGAGAAGACTGTAATGCCCATGCAAGCAGCACATAAGGGTCCTCCTCTTCCATCTTTGAAGAGGAAGGACTAGGCTCTGCAACACACTCAATATTAGCTTGATAAGCTACCATAGTTGCAGCCAATGGCACATCCGTCACGATGCACTCACTCGAAGTATTTGGTGTACAAAGAATCCAAGGATATTCCATATGACTTGTGCGAAAAGACACCGATCTTATAGATGTCAAAGCTTCACCGGAACTAGACCCTATCATAAGGATAGGTGTAGGACAACTAAAGCTTACCATGAGGGATGGATACATGCCTACACCCACACTTCTAGTTGTCGGCTGAGAGTGCTCTACAATCGGGATCGAAGCTCCCGAAGATGGGGTAACCGACGGATTCTTGAATGACGTTTGATCAATCGTAACTATATTCCCATTAAATGGAAAGCACACAACGTGAAATAGGGAAGAAGATACGGATTGCATACTATACATCCAATTCCTACCCAGCAAGAGATTGTAGTCAAGGGGCGCATCAACCACCTCGACCTCTATCGCAATGGTCTTCCCTCCCAAACGGACCTTAAGGGAAGGGAGAATCCTATGCAGCTTAAATGATCTCCCATCGAACGCAGTTAACATGGTCATAGACTTAGACAACTCAGGGGAACCTAAACCCTTCCAACATGATAAAGACATCACAGAAGCAGCAGTGCCTTCGTCAATCACAGTGCGCTTGACGGTCATGTTAAGACATTCTACGTGAATCAAAAGAGACACATAGTAAGGCAAGAAAGGATGAAGTCCTGCGGTTTCAAATTTAATCATGGAGGAAGAATTATCATCATTCACACCAAGTGCAGAAAGAAAATCCTTCCTTTGTGAAGGACAACTCTGAAGCACTTCCAGTGCAGACATCGCACAAGGATTATGGCCCAAATCCTCGACAACTGAATAGTTCTGGGTGGCTCGGTCATTAGTATTGTGCCCCAAACACTTAAGGACTCCCTTAGGAATGTGAGGTGCAGCTTCAAGTTTGTCCATAGGTTTTTCAATATGCAAAGGAGTCCCTGGTGGATCTGGCTCCTTCCCTAGGTTGGTTTGTGACGAACCATAGTCCTTTGCATGGGTCACATCTTTTGCAGCACATACCATGTTAATGCAACCATGACCACTACCCTCCGATGGATCTTGATCACCACCAGACTGATCATGGGTCTTCAAGTTTATATTTTGATTGTGAGGTAAAGGGTTAGTCAGCATGGCTGGGCCCTGTGCCAAGAATCTGGAGGCTTCATTGATACGAGGGCACAAGTAAGTGAGGTGATCGTCTTTACACAACTTGCAAGGAAATTTAACCTTACATTTATCTTTCTTGTCCCCCATAGCATTATGGGCGTTCTTGTCATTATTGTTAGCATTTTCACTCCTATTCCCACCCTTACAATTATTCTTATCCTTCTTTTTATTCCGTCGGGGCTGCTGGTTACCCTTCTAGTCCGACGATTGTACTGAAAGCACACTCACCATTTGGGCAGGTTGAGACGAAGCCATGGCTTGTCCCGAAGCAGATTGGTTGATTGACAAATGACTAACTTGTTTTGCAACCGAATCCATAGGTTTAGCACTCTCACAACCCACAATTCCATCGGCATGTGGTCCAGGTTTAACTTTGGGGTCGAAACTAGAACGCAGGGCATTGGGAATGATCTCATATAACAAAAAGGACTGAGCATAAATCAAATCTATTTCATGTGCCCTAAAAATGGTGTGTTCCTCATTTTTCACTATGGATGTAGAAACATCCTTCACTATATACGAAAATAACGACTTAAGGAACCATTTGAGGAGGGATTCTGACGGTATAAAGGCTTTAATCAACCTCTTCTGTCTACACCACTCTTGGATATGATCCGAGATATGTGTGTCTTTATCCTGTCAAAATGTCAACAAGAGGTCAGTACTAATGCCATAATGCACTGGTAGCTGGAAGTGGTCAAGAAAAGTCATCTCTAGGTCATCAAACAAAGCGAATGCCCCCCTAGGTAGCTCTATATACCATTTTGCGGCAGGCCCTATAAGGGTTCATTGAAATATTCTAAAACAGATTGAGTCCTGATGTAAAGAATTCAAAGAGAACCATAGGTGAAAGCTAGTAACATGTTCGCTCAGATCCTCTCCCAGTTTTCCCTCGAATTTGGGTATGTCCGAGGGAAGCTTAGTAGGGATAGTCGGCCAAGCCGAGTCATGAGCTACAGGATCGTTCATCAATATCGACAAGTCAGGAAGATTCAGTATTGCAAGGAAAGGGAGCCTAGGATGATGAGGTCAATGGACTGCTCCCTGATAGTTCTGATTCACATAGGTCTGATTACCACCATGGCCTTGGCCATAGTGCCCTCCTCTCGTTTGACCCATATAGGGTGGCATAGAAGCACCATAGTGTGGTGTACCTTTACTATTCGGAGCTACAAAGCCATGATTTGGAGATTAAGTAGGTTGTTGATGCCCTCCCCCATAAGGTGAAGAACCTTGTCTATACTGCGTCCCATAATAAGGTCCACAATTCATCGCATGCGATGTCCCATGAGACACTCCGTAAGTAGGAATATGCATACCAGAAGTAGGAATATACGCTCTGAAAGTAGTAACATGACCTCTAGAAGTATGAACATAACCCCTCGAAGCAACAGGTGGTACGTAAACTTGAGACACCAATGGTCTAGTAACCGCAGTACAGACATGACTCGTAGCAACGTTTCGGCCTGAAGGAACACGTGAATGAGGTGGAGGGTGAACATTCGGAGAACTAGGGATAGAGGATGGAGGGACCTGTATAATTGTGTATGTGTTATTCCCTATAGTCACTCATCTCAGATCTAGTATCCTAATAGGATCACTAACCCTATACCTAGGAGGAATATGTGATGTAGCTTCCACCGCCGGGATGGAAAGTGCAATGTGACTTGTGCTCCCAAACCTCTCCGTATGGTAAGGAATGAGAGTGGCCCCAGGAATAGTGCTAGGCTCAAACTCAGATTCGACATGAAATTCCAAATCATGTGTGGGAAAACCAAACATACCATAACTACCATAACTAGTGCTCATAGGTTCAAAATGAGTCTCATCATCCTCCGGCATTCCATACTAGAGATGCCTCAATGGGGAATCAACCCTAGAGTAAATAGGTCTATCATGAAAAGTACCTATCTCAGAAATCACAGGACCTAACTCAGTCAAGTCAGGTGAAGGATCATAGTTATGAGTAAACTCCCCATCTTCCACATGAATGGGAGAAGGTGGTTCAGGAATACCTTCAACGTGGTCTCCCATGGTGTGTGAATCAATGTGCGAAGTAGTCCACCTGAACTGTCTATTTCTCTCTCCCAAAGGAGAAGGATATGTAGAAGGTGAAAATCCTACTAAATGATGAGAATGACAAGGAGCCACACCCGAATCCATAATGACTCAAAAAATATAAAAGACTCTCTATCTATGCAAACCCTAGGTAAGCTAATGTGCATAGAGAAATCACCAATGAAATCTAAATCCAAACACAAGTAATCAAGGGTAGGATAAGTGAGCTCCTGAATGAAGCAGGTATGTCTCTCTTAGGAGAGTCTTGAGACTCCCATACAAAACAAGCAGAGGTACGTAACCAATTATTGTGGCCCTCAGCTTCAACACGTAAAGTGACTGTGTTGTCTGACCCCAACCTGGCCAGGACACCCGTAGAATAACCCCTGCAAAGTACCCCTTCGATATCCTAGGTAAGGCCACTAAGGTCACCTCAATATAATCAATGCTCAGGTGGACAATCGCAGGCGGGATTGACCGTATGGGCAGGGCAGCAAAGCCTGAAACTCTCGAAAGAGCCCCCAGATACGAATACAATCCTGAAAATATCTCTGGTGCTACTCAATTATGAATAGGGGTCATCCCAATCAACAACCACCCACATTGCCTCGTGCTTAACTCCATTTTGAGAGAAGGATCTTAAGAAACACTAGTTTTACCAAGGAATTTTACACACTCACCTGGATAGACACATACATGTTGTTGTTTAGTGGTCTTGGAGAATTGACTCACAATGAACTATTCCAAGACCCTAAAACCTAATCTTGTTGGTGAACCCTATCAAATAAAATAGTGTAGTTCATTTTAATTAAGTGTTGATTTTAATTGGCTTTATTACTCAAAATAGGGATATGGCCAGGCAACTAATGGCATTATGACACAACATTAAGTAAAATGCACACCTAACAATCGATGCAAATGCATTGTGTCCAGGAAAAATAGGGTATGCTACTTCATGAAATGCATAATTTTCTTCAAATGATAAATGAAAGCTTTCCTATATGAAATCCTGACTAATACTCCAAAGCAAATCTAGTGCAAGTACAATGCAAAATGCAATATGCAATGCATGATGATAAGCAAATATTTTTGTATTTTTTGAAATAAAAATGAGATACAAAATCAAAAGAATGGTTGTACAACCCCCAGACTCTGCAAGAACACTCAAACAACACTCAATCAAAGCACTAAGGTAAAATAAATCTAATGCACTAGTCCCAAAACAAAAAATCGAAAATGCAATGACAAGAACATTCTTCAAAAAAGAAATTTTACCCCCAAAAAAATGTCCCTGGTCAGAAACATGGATGTATACAGAATCTAGCAGTATCAAAGGAGACTCAACAATCATCACACTTCACCCAGCAACAATCCATCTTCCTCTAGAAGGAAAAACTAAGGGAATATGCGACTGTTTGCAGTAAACCCGCGTGTGTACGCAAAAATAGCAGTGAAAACCGTGTATATATGCAACCATGAGTTAAAAACTCGTGTACAGGAAGAAAGGTGCATAAAAATAAAGGCAAACAGACAAGCTGAGACAAACTTCACACCAATCAGACACTACCAGGAAAACATGCCCCCAAACCCGACACAGAAACAAGAGAAAAAGAGCAATTCAAAATCATTGAATGCCGATAGAAAACCCCCAAAGGACAACTACTAGGAACTCCCCAGTGGATTCACCAATTTTGTTACGGAGAGAAATTCCTATGGCTTGGGGTACCACAACAGATAGCTTGAATCTAGAAATCAATCCTTTCCAACATGCAATATAAATTAAACATCTAACACTAAAGGATCAGACCTCGTACCTTATTCTGGATGGTTGAAGTAGATCCCCGTTGAGCTTTCCAACTTCAGCTTGAATTGATAAATTGCCTCCTCAACAACAAGTAAACAAGACAGGAATACTATATAGATTTGTGTTAGATCTATTCTAGCATATATAATCAACAATCTACAAGCATTTGAAATCACCCATGGATGAAATATTCATTCAAACATACATTATTGGACAGGAAAAGATATTTCTATTAATATAAAATCTGAGATTACAATGGATACAACCTTTGTCGGCACGTCTACAAATCAGAGAAACTGAATCCCCCACTTGGGCCTCCACCACCTCAATCATCCATCTCTTGATAGCAATCTCACAAGCAAAAGGAAAGCTTGGGAAGAACAAAAAAGTGCTCCAAGGGACAAAGGGATGCAGACTCAAGCACAAGTTCCGACAACAATGGACTATAGTTTCTTTGCTCTCAATTCTCTCTTATGCCTTCAATGTACCAAAGAGTTCCTTATATATATTTTCAAAGGGGTAATGAAAGGTCGAATCCAAGCGATCTCAAGGCATATGGAAGGCCAGGAGTCAAGTGAGTTGGATCCATGTCTAGGAAAACTCCAAAAGGATTTGGATTATGCACACATCCTGATGTACGCGGTTTTAGTGGTCAAACCCGCGTATATACACGATTAGCATTTTGTTATTTTTTCAACATTTCAAGCTAGCATTATGTTAAGATATTTTCACTGAGAGAATAACAAGCATAGCAATCACATAAGCACATCACAAGAGACAAGAGACACAAAGATCTTAGGAGGGGAAACCATAAATGGAGAAAACCCCTCAACTTCCTCTAAGATAGTATCACCACAAGATGTGATCCCAAAACAATAAGATGACCTACCAACACAACAGCAGCCTTCTGTCTTCTGTCAAGCCAAAGTATTTCCTTCTCCAAAGGTGTGCCACACTTGAGAGAGCAAGTGATGTAATTCACCAGTGATAAATAGAGAGACTCTCACTCTCTATTTATATTCTTCCGTTGACTTGAAGTGCACTCAACCATGTAGGCTTAACTTACAATTACTTACTCGAGCCTACACCTTAATTAGTGTATAATAACCCAAGTGCCCCGAAACTGTGGAGACTTACCTAATGACTTGACAAGACTTGTTTACATTAATAATCCTCCCGATCGAAACATTGGGGTAAGACAATATGACTCACATACATAATAGAAACATCCTGGAATAAAAATTGGGTTACAATATATAAAATACATATAAGAATACATTCCGAAGTTACATATACATCAACACTCCCTCTTAACTAGGAAGGTATTCTTTCAACACAATTTTCAGCACTGATCTTCTTCTCTGCATCAACTGGATCATCTTCATCTTTGAGTCATCTTCGTCTTAAAGTCATCTAGATCTGGATCATCTCTCGATCTAGATCATCATAAAATGGCATCACTGGATCTAGATCATCACTCGATCAGATCAACATCACTGGACTGGATCTGGGTCATCTCTCAATCTGGATCATCACAGCTAGATCTGGATCATCACTCGAACTGGATCTCTCGGAGTCATTATAACTGGATCTGGATCATAGCTCGATCTGGATCTCCACTGGTCATCATCATGTGTATACTATCTCGTCATAGGAAGTTCTACAGAGCCAGCCCTTTTTCATGCTGGATGTACCATCTACTTAGAGCTAGTCCTTTTTCATACTAAATGAGTCTTCACAGAGCCAGCCCTTTTTCATGCTGGATGTGGCATCCACACAGAGCTAGTCCTTTTTCATACTAGATGTGTCTTCCCAGAGCTAGTCCTTTTTCATACTAGATGAGGCATCACAGGGCTGGTCCTTTTTCATACCAGATGTGGCATCACAGGGCTGGTCCTTTTTCATACATGATGTGGCATCCACATAGAGCTAGTCCTTTTTCATACTAGATGTGTCTTCCCATAGCTAGTCCTTTTTCATACTAGATGAGGCATCACAGGGCTGGTCCTTTTTCATACCAGATGTGGCATCACAGGGCTGGTCCTTTTTCATACTAGATGTGGCATCCTGACCATGGAAGGAACCAATCCTCTCACCATGTCATTTCCCTTACATCCAACCATGGAAGGAACCAATCCTCTCACCATGTCAGAATGGCACTGCACTTATATCCGACCTGCTCGTCGAAATGGCCAACACTCACATCTGACATGGAAGGAACTTAATCCTTTAGCCATGAACATAATGGTTCAGCCCTTACATCTGACCTGCTCGTCAAAATGGCTCAATCCCATCGAGGAAAGAGCCACCTCGGCCACAATGATGGAAGAATCTCACCCACAATGATGAGAGATTTCTGCACTTACATCTGACATGGAAGGAACTAAATCCTTTAGCCATGAACAGAATGGCACTGTCCTTACATCTGACCTGCTCGTTAGAATGGCACAATCCCATCCAGGCAGGAGCCACCTCCGCCACAATGATGGAAGACTCTCACCCACAATGAGGAGAGATTTATGCACTTACATCTGACATGGAAGGAACTAAATCCTTTAGCCATGAACAGAATGGCACAGCCCTTACATCTGACCTACTCGTCAGAATGGCTCTCAATCTCAGCACTCATATCTGACATGGAAGGAACTGAATCCTCTCACCATGACAGAATGGCTCAGCCCTTACATCTAACCTCCTCGTCAGAATGGCTTTGGGACACATCACTGTCTCTGGGAGGAAGCGTCGATATGGAGAACACCAAGTCTCTCTCTGAAGTACTCGAACTTCAGCCCAGCCAATGGCTTCGTTAATACATCAGCTATCTGTTCCTCCGTCGCAACATACAGGAGCTTCACTGCTCCTCTTTTCACCATATCCCTGATATAGTGATATTTGATCTCAATATGCTTTGACCTGTCATGGAACGCAACTCTAGTTGTCACAATGTATACAGGTAGCATCCAACTGGAGATCAAATATATCAAATAGTAGCTACC
>LPNX010117507.1:107653-123565 GCA_001517045.1 Pseudotsuga menziesii | reverse complement strand
ATCAATTGTACCCTTCAGGTACCTCAGAATATGCTTTGCAGCAATCAAGTGAACACTTCTCAGATCTGTCAAATACTGGCTCAAGGTGTTCACAGCAAAGAAAATATCTGGTCTCATGTTCGTCAGGTACATCAATGACCCAATCATCTGACGATACATCGTAGCATCAACCATCTCTGAAGAAGCATCACTCAATAGCTTCAGGTTCGATGCCATAGGTGTAGCCATAGCCTTGCAGTCCATCATCCCGAACCTCTTCAGGATCTCTACTGCATACTTCCCTTGTCCAAGGAAGATTCCATCTGTACTCTACCACACCTCCATACCTAGAACAATAGTGCATCGACACATAACAGGAGCATCACTGGTGTTCCACCTTCAACTTTGCAGCAAAGGTTGGAATCCACTTTACTCTCAGTAAAGCCTAGAGTCATCAGTAATCTGCTCATCCTGTTGTACCATGTCGAACCTCAATATATTATGTATTCACTCCCTCTGAAGCGGAGCATCATACTCCCTCTGTCTTCTGTGCTCTATGCACTGAAAACATTCTGTACCAGAGTGACAAGTAGCTTCCTATGCTACTAGTATTCTATGCATCCATCTAGTGTATAGAATTTCATCTTCAACCTTTTAGCCAAGGTTAAGATCTTCATCAATCTCGTCATGTATTTGTTTCAACTCTTACTAGCTGCAAATGTCTCTTCGTAGTCTAGGCCTTCCTTTCGTGAGAAGCCTCATTCTATGAATCTTGCTTTGTATCCCACCATGTTTCCATCTACTGCATGATGGAACTATGAACTTCTCTTCAGGTCTTGATACTATGCCCTGACATCATTCTTCTTGAATTGGTCTTCCCTTTCTTCTTGGTGGATGGAAGGTTCTACATCAATGATGTCACTGCACTCGTCATATTATTCTTTGTCTTTGAACTGTCATCACTTGTTCTTTGGAACAAGTCTTCATTCTTCTTTGCTTGTAGGCGATTATGTATGCGATATTTCCTACAATTCAAATGCAATTGTATGATTAGAAACATTTCATAAGGAATATTTATACTGGCAAACACTTATGCATAAGTATATGATCATGCAACTACTTTAACCAATACAACATTCATCCATATCTCACTGAAACTTTCTAGATGCCTTCCATCTCTACCAGGACAACATTGAGATTGTGCACTAATCCAATATGTCAGCAAAGAGGTTTCATTCTAGATAAGTAGCAATGGATAATTTGTATAGCACCATGAGCTACTTACTCATCACATGCATATTAGTAGTATGCTGTCATTAATGCAAACATCCTATCATGCATAATGCAACAACTGAATATAAACAAATGCATAACAAAATAATATAATGAAATGACAATTGAATACTTATCTTTATTTGTTTTGAGGGTAGACTCCTTCTTGAGCCTTCAGCTTCATCGTCTTCTTCATTCATAGTCGCATCGTTTCTTATCCAAATGCTGAGGTGGATAATAGGTTCTTCAAGAGTTGAGTTCTTCATATTCCTCATTGCTTGAGGGATCTTCTTTGGATGGTGAGAGCCGGATCTTCAAATGCTCCCGTCTTATCTTCTCTTCTTATGGGTAGAGCTTCTTCTTTTTCCCAAAGTTTGATGAAAGTAATCACTTCCTTCTGGAACACATTCCTTGAATGAATGAATTCCACGATCCTGGGAGGTCATTCAAGGTGGCCATCACCACTTATGCATTCTTCACCGCTTCTTTTACCGCTTTAAGTTGTTCTTCCCTTCAAATAGCTTGAAATTCTAGAAGACCTTCAACAACTTTGCTTGCAATAGGTAGTGCTCTGTAATGCACATGTGCAAGCCTTCTATGTCAAAGCTCATTTGGCTCTACTGTGTCATGGATCAAGGCTTGTTCTGGATATCCCTTCAATTTATACAAGCCTCCTTCTTGTTCTTCAATCACTACCGCATCATCGATAGTCTTTCCTTTTGGTCACATGATGACTTGACCATCTATGAATGCAGCCCGCATTCCTTTTGCATCAATGCTGAAATGGAGAGAAGGTTCTTCTTCAATCCTAGCACAAACAATACTTCTTTCATTGTTAGAGACTTACCAGAGTATATCTTGTATGAATATTCCCCACTACCTTTTATTGGACATTGGTAGTCATATCCTAGTCATTCATGTTCTGATAGTCTCACAAAAGATTCCTTGAATCCCGTCATATGTTTGGAAGCCCCACTGTCTATAAGCCAATCATCACTTCCATGAATAATGTTACCTGTGAGAGTTGATATCAGAACATATTCATCCTCGCTTAAAGAATCTTCACTTTCATGTCTGGATCTCTTTCTGGATGGTTCATCATCCTCTGCAGCATGAGCATGATGTCTTCTTTGGCCTCATCTCCCTCTGAAACTGGAACCTCCATACTCATGTAGGTGTCCAATCCATTTTCTTTAGAGAGATCATATACTTCCAGGTTTGGAAGTTGTCAACTTCCACAAGCTTTTAACTAAGCTGATGTGATATATCATATTGAAATGAGAACCTCAAATGGAAATAGCAAAGGATTAGATCTTACCGATTTGAGGTGTCCGTCCTTGTCCCGGAGTTCATTGATCTAGGGTTTGTCACAGAAACCCTAATTTTCAAAACTTGGAATCTTTCAGATCTGATTGGATGAACAGATAGATCTCTTCAAATGGAGCTGTCCAATGTACTCCTTTTCTAAAAACAGTGGAGGGAAACTCCCGGAACATGAAGCCCTAATTTTCTGATTTCTTCTGCAGAAATTCCTGTTACTGTTTCTATGATATCTCCGAAATTACTTATTCTCTATGTCTTAAATTTCTTACAGCGATAACCTCACATGTCCCTGATCCAACACCATAGGTTTAATCAGAATTGGTTTCACAATTTGGGATTTATGACCCTTTTTCCAAGGTGACCTGTTACAGGACTGTTCAGAACAGCAAAGTTGAACGGCATGCCACATGTCACTGGTTCATCTTCTGAGTCTGACCTTCAGAAAACAGAAATTAAAGTCCGTTCCCTTTCTGGAACATCTTTAGGAATTCCATTTGGACCTTTGTAGCCCAAGATATTGCAGATTTCCCTAGGTGTCCTGTTTATGGATGATTTCTGGAAGAGGATGGAACCCTAACTTGGCGAGATCCTATCTCCCATAATATAGCGAATCAGAGGCTGAACTTTGGACAGAGTGTTAATCAGGATTTTATCTTTGTCCCCTACAAGTTTTAGCTTCTGAGACTTCTCCAATATCAGAATATAGAGACTGTACCAAAACTTAGCAATTTTAGTATTTAGGGTTTCTCCTAGCTAGGGGTCAAACTAGGGTTTGACTTTCCCGGAGATTTACCCAACCAAATTTCTTGATCCAGGTCTCTAAATTTAGGTTTTGATGAGGAGAAAAGTCCTATTCTGGTCTCACCAAAAATTCCTCTTCTATAGAAAGCCCTAATTTCCACATCGAAACTGAAAATGATTGAAATTGAATTCCGCATCGACAGAAAGATGCACCCTTCAATGGAGAGTCATCCTAGCATACGTTTGCTGAAAATCTGTGGAGTAAGATCCACAAAATAGGAAGCCCTAGTTTCTGTAGCTGCACAATTTCTTCTTCTCAGGTTAGCTCTGATACCATGTTAGTTTTTCAACATTTTAAGCTAGCATTATGTTAAGATCTTTTCACTGAGAGAATAACAAGCACAGCAATCACATAAGCACATCACAAGAGACAAGAGACACAAAGATTTTAGGAGGGGAACCCATAAATGGATAAAACCCCTCAACTTCCTCTAAGATAGTATCACCACAAGATGTGATCCCAAAACAGTAAGATGACCTCCCAACACAACAGCAGCCTTCTGTCTTCTGTCAAGCCAAAGTATTTCCTTCTCCAAAGGTGCGCCACACTTGAGAGAGAAAGTGATGTAATTCACCAGTGATAAATAGAGAGACTCTCACTCTCTATTTATATTCTTCCGTTGACTTGAAGTGCACTCAACCATGTAGGCTTAACTTACAATTAATTACTCGAGCCTACACCTTAATTAGTGTATAATAACCCAAGTGCCCCGAAACTGTGGGGACTTACCTAATGACTTGACAAGACTTGTTTACATTAATAATCCTCCCGATCGGAACATCGGGGTAAGACAATATGACTCAAATACATAATAGAAACATCCCGGAATAAACATCGGGTTACAATATATAAAATACATATAAGAATACATTCCGAAGTTACATATACATCAACACATTTTAAAAGTCGTGTATATGAATTTTCACATGTTTGTAGGGATGGTAAAGGAAACATCAAAGGACAAAAAATGGTCCAAGGGGTCTAAGGAGTCTGCAGAGGGACAGTTGAAGGCCATACATGTATGATTCACTTGGAGTGGTAAAATCAGCTATAACAAGTGCATTTTCATATTTAGTTAGCTTAGATTAGAATAAGCTTCAATCTTGCACATATAGTGTTTGCATCTCATAAGCTCCCTTCCCAGGTTGAAAAAATAAGTGTTGAATTATATAGCGCATATTTTACCCAACATTTTGGTGCCATTGATGGGGAGGTGCTAAAGGGATTATATTTTAGGTATATAGATTGATTTTACATTACACAGCAAGGGGTAGGGGTGAACGGTAAGACGATAGGTAAGAACCTGCGCATCGACTATAGTGGGGTGCCCCGAAGCCTTGTTGTTCGTTTTCCACATTTACTTTCCAAAAGCTAATTTTAGATAGGTGTTTTAGTGTGATGTGATTTTGTAAATTTTCTTTAGTAGTAGATAATCTTTAAAAAAACAGAGAAAAAAACACATAAGATTTTTGGGTGCTGTAAGAACCCCAGAGACTAATCCTTTTGTAAAGTAGGACCTATCAACCAACCAAATGGATTCAAAGGTGTTTATTAGTATGAGAGGACTTTCTCAAATCCTAGCAATCGATAGGATCTAAATCTCTACCTCTCAAGAAGAGAAGTTATTGATAGAAGTTGAGATCTTATCGACCGCTCTTGAAATGACAAACGAACCAAAATCCCAAGAACTAAAAAAAGATGTTCTTTGTGAGACTACAAAAGAAGTTGATATATTGGGGATTGCATCCAAAGGAGAGCAACTTGAAATTAAAGAGTTCTCCACATGCAAGCTAATAGATCCATCATGTACTCAAACAAATTCTCAATTAAAAGAAGGGGATCTATATGACATAGTGAAGGAAGGTGAGTACCAACACTACATCGAAAGATGGTTTCAGGTGGTAACTCAACCTCAATACCATTCCTTTCTTCGACACTTGTTGATAAAAAGAAAAGTAAGTTGGTTGAACTTCCACATTCAGGTAATCACTGCAGCAATCTTTTCATATGTGGATAAAGGTACAATTCTTATTTTGCTTCGCACTTGGTTTCATTGGAAAAACTCATATACTTGAATAAATATGGTTTATTTCTTCTTGGGGTAGAGAAATATGTATATAAATAAAATGTTGCATTCTTAGTTTAGGGATTAATACAACTTTGTTTTTTTGTTTTCTTTTTCAAATAAAAGAACTAAGAAAAATATTATGTTAATGACTAAACCAAAAAAAATTTACATCATTATTCATATTCATACATGCATATTTATAATTATACCAGTTAATCAAGGCCAAATTTCAACCTCATGGGGATTTGTCATAAATTAAGGTCTATCTAAAACCTAGAGGTCACTCGTACATCCTAGATTCATTATCAGGGCATGTTATTTAAACATCTTTACTACAGGGTAGCATAAGGGTGAATGAAATTCCTAGTTTGTGGGGAACACTACTATAATTATATTTGAAAGAGACGAATTTTGGGACTAGAGACACGCTTCACTCATTATCTTATGGCTCCATCTACTCTACACTAAGTCCATCAATCATGTGTATCTTTGATTCAGTAGATTCCTCTTACATCCTTTATTTTGGTTCCATGATAATAAAAAAAAGAAGACTAGCTGTCCTCCAATCCATAGACCATCTCACCCTATAGCATGGTTTTCATAGCTGCTCCCCCATCACTCCTTCATAGGAAAAATAATTTACCAAATGTCTATAGGGATTAGAAACATTGGGACAAGACACTTTGATAGAAAACGGGTTTAAGAGGTTAACCCGCCAGGGTATTGAACAGGCTCGCTGGCAACGGGTACCAGCCTGTGGTATAATTAGGTAAACCTGATGGGGTACTAAACAGGCCCGATTGAAACAGGGGAATTTTCCTAGGGAGGACAGCTTGTTAAAGAGAGAGAGAGAGAGAGAGAGAGAGAGAGAGAGAGAGAAAGTATGAAAATGAATTTGTGATAATAAAGGTTTTTGTGGGTCTACTAGAGGAAGATATGCATGATTGATTTAAAGAAAATGAACTCCATCAATCTTGCATTTGAGAATGTTTGTAAGTTGCACTTAAGACCCTATTCTCTAACACATACTGTTAACCCAAAAATCCCCCACATAGCTTTCTATGGCCTACACTACCCAAGGACACCATCTCACAATACTCATTTCACTCCATAAGACCTTCCATTTGACCCCCACACCTCCAGAAGATCCCAAAAATGAAAAAAGGGCTAAAAACCCCAAAAAAGAGCCCAAAATAGCCCCCTAGGAGCTAAAGCCCTCAAAAAGGGGCTAAAGTTAGGGCGGAAGGGGCTAAATCCCTAACCGAGGGCTTAAAACCCTAGAATCCCTTGGAAAAAACTATAAAAGGAGGGTGGGGGGTCACTCTCAAAACATTACTCACTTGCCTATTGTTATGCTGCCCGTGGATGCTTTGAGACCTTTTGCTCTCAAACCACCCACTCTTCCTCCCCTCCATTTCCATCTCATCAATCCAGTGCTTCCCAAATAAGAGAGAGGTGCTCCCATGAGCTAGGGCATGGTAGCCCATTTCCACCTAAGTGAGGTATAATTTATTTTCATGTTTATTTGCTTGTTTTGCTTTTTAACTGATATTTTCATTCACAGGTTTTCCATTGACATTGTTTGCAGGTTTTCCATTGTAGTAGCTTAGCTTGTTTGTAGGTTTCATGGAGGTGGAACCCTAACCCATTTTCTGTAAAGGAGTTCACAAAGGATTCATCTCTCCATTTATTTTATGTTATTAGTTCTTAGATCTAGTTTTCAGTAGCTTCCATTTGCTTATTCTTGTTTAGCTTAGCTTAGTTTAATTCACAGCTCTGTTTATTTGCATTTCCATTCCATTTTTTACTGTTTTCAAAGAGTAGGAACCTACCCTTGTGCCCTGTAGGCACAAGGGAGCCATTCCTACCCCTGTAGTGAGGATAAATTCTCACTACAGCTTTGGTGACTCCAATAGGTCGATCCCATAGGATCCCTGGGCCAAAAATTTCAAGTTTTCAAGTTTTTTCCATTTTACCCTAGTTTTCAGAAATCTTAGGTTAGATCTATTTAAATCTATTTTATTTCCTGTTTTAGTCAGTGCCAAAGCCTCTGCTAGGCCAAGCTGTGTTAGACTGACCCCAGTACCAGTTACTATCCGCCAGATCTGACCCTGCATCACAAAAAAACCCTTTCGGAGCAAGTCGCTCTTATCGGGGGAAAAGTTGAGACTGGGGCACTCTTAATTGGCCAACAAGTGCACCTAGGGAACACTTAATCCTTAGACAAGTGTGAATTCATCCTAGAAGCTCGGGTTGCGACTGTTTTCACATTCTGTGTGACCCCCTCGCTCATTTATGGAAAAATCTCGCGGCCCCCTCACTGGATTTGGTCAAAAATGTGCGGCCTATCACACAGAAGTTGTATTTAAGTTTAATTAACTGTAATTTTTAGTTTCAAAGGACTGTTAGTGTGGCCCAGCCACCTCTTCCCACCATTGCAGGTCTCTTTCAATTCCAGTTTTTACTTTTTGCAAATCAATCCATGAACAATGTGTATATACTAAATCAATCATTAAGGCTTAATAAAATGAACTAGCCTAACTAAAAGTAACTTAAAATTAACCATCTTGCTGCCCCCTTCCTCCTCTACCCAGTCATCACCCTATGGGGTATTCTAGGATAGGAGAAAGGGTAAGCTCATATAGATCTAGGCACTCCATGGTATTTTTCCCAAACCACTAAAACTAGGTGACCTGGAAGGTAGAGTGGGTAGAGAAGGAAGGCTTCTCGCGGTACTAAGCATCCTCCCTGTTTACCAACCTAGCACTTGGGAGGTGACCTGAGGATCTGTGAATGGGCTTAGTCCCATTGTGTTGAGAGCCCAGCACGTTCTCTTGGTTGAAGAAGAATATCACTGAGAGATAGACACTTAGTTAGGCCAACAATTCAGGGTTAATCACCATACTTGCTTACACATTTCTATTTATGTTTGCATGCAAAAACATGATATGAACTCTACCATGAATTCATAAACCATATTGCAAACCAAATACCAGAACAAACAAGAAAACCAACACACCATACCAAATAATTAACCCAACTCAGTTCATGACGTTGAGTAAGCCTTAAAATTTACCAAATTTACACTAAGTTCAATCAATTCTGCGGTCTTTGAGGAGATAACTCCCTGACTGATTCAACTATGAGAAGGACTTGGGATTTTCGCAGAAACTCATTTTGAGGAGTACCATAGGAATCCCAGAGTAGCTGGCCGCTGAGAGGAATTGCCAAGTGAAATGGGCAATGACCCCTTCCAATTGAGTAGAAGCACCCATGAGGAACAAGCCAAGCACTATCTTCTAGCAATCTTGGTGGTCAAGAGACCACCTTCAGCCAATAGGAAGCCAAGGAAACCGAGGTCCAAAGTTCACAACCACCAGTTTCATACACAAAAGCGAACACAATTGATCCTCCACGATCTTCCTCACGACTAAGAGGTGAACCACCACAATTTGGAACACTTGATCGGCACCTTTGAAGCTACTCTCACTGGTCTCCCACACCGTTAGAGGGCCACACAGCCTCTAATTCTAATTCATACCCATATCAGTCTGAACTAGACCTCCACATCGCACCATTAAGCCCCATGGCTAGTGCCAACTCGGATCCATTTTCTATCCTAACCTTAGCAAATGGACCCATGTCCACATCACAACCTGTCATTGGAAACTTAGCAAGCAGTCCAAGCACAGTCATGCAGACTGTCATTATCTAATTTCCACCACCCATAGTGACCAGCCAAGTTGGCACAGTGGTAACACATGGGGGCAGTGGCCCCTCCACACACATTGTCCCTTCTGCCACACAGGGGGGCAATGCACCATCCACTCACATTGCCCCTACTGTCATACATGGGGGAAATTCCCCCGCTACCCATACCATCCCACCCATGACACTTGGGGGCATTGGCCCATCTGCCATGGTGCCACCGCAAGCACCCCCAGCCATGCAAACACATTATGCACATGCAAACCCCACCCCCATTGCGGCCCCATCCCACATCAACTTGGGGTCAAATATGCCCTTCATGGCTCATCTGAACTTGCCTGAATTGTCTAGATTAATGAATGACCCCATCCACCACCAAGCTTTCTGACCACCCATGCCAACTAAGCTGCCATCAGACATCCCAAAGTTTCAAGGCAAAGCCGGGGAATGTCCCCAAAATCATATAATGACATTCCATCTATGGTGCTCATCCAACAACATTGTAGATGACTCCATCAAGCTGAGGTTGTTCCAATGCACCCTTATAGGTGGTGCATCCAAATGGTACACTGAGATACCACAAGCCAAGTACCCCGAATTCAATTCCCTAGCCTTCATGTTCCTACAGTATTTCCAACTCCCTATTAGATATGACGAGGGGGTGGAGATCCTGTTATCCTATTGCCAAAACAACGCCACTCACATAACTAACCAATCCAAGAAGATCCAACTAGATGACAGGATTTTCTTGTATTGGTTCCTTAAGACTTTGCTCCCACCCATTGCAAAGGACGTCGCTTTCGAATGTACCCAATCTGAAGAAGAGTCCATACTGAAGGCCCAACAATTTGATCTCATTTATGCCCAGTCTGGATACTTGTATACTGTAATTCCAGACAATCCCCGTCCAAGTACCTCTTACCGCGATGCACCAAGGGCTTCCCACGTAGCGAACGACATCATAGGGTTAGTCTCCCAACAACCATAGCCTCGACCAACACCACCTGTCGTTTCACCGCAACCAAGCAACACCGCTAATGTTTCTTATCAAAACCAAGCTCTGGACTATGCTAGAGTGATGTCCCATTCCAGAGTAACAACCTCTTATGCACAACCTGTGCCACCACAACAAGCTCAAGCCATGGCTTGGACAACACAACAGTATGTGGGGCAAATGCCCACATTTGTGGCACCACCACCCCCAAAAATATACTTTGCACCACTAGTGCAACAAGTTCAACCCCCCCCCCCCGCCCCACCCACTCCGTTGGGATAAGTGTTCACACAACAAAACCATCGCAACCAGCCTGCCCCCAACAATCAACAAGGGAAAGCTAGAAACAACCGGCCCCACAACCAAATAAATAACCAACCGTAGGGAGGCGGTAGGCAACCGAACCCTCCCAATAATGTCGTGGCTAACCAGCCAACCCAGAATCCCCCATAACAAAATCCACCAAGACATAATGCACCGTTGCGCACAAACCAATCTTGTACACTCTGTGATGTTTATGGGAATTACACATTTGAGTGTCCCCTCATGGCTCGCACTAAGAAGGCCATTCAAAATGAGGCCCAACAGGCCGCTAATGCCCTGACTCAAGCCCAACCCATCCAAGCACCACAAGGACCTCCTCCCATGGTGCTTCAAAACCCACTACCAGTCCAAGGATTGGTGGAAACCACTCCCCCTCCCCAGGCCAATCCCAACGCTCTAGGGGTACTACCCATGGCCGAAATAGGTGTTCACCACCTGATTACCATGACCACCGAAGAGGTCAACTTACAGACTAGAAAAAATCAGTACGGTACCACCATCAAACCTGCCAACTCATCAGTAGCATCCACATCTAATACAACCAACCTACCTCTCTAGCTACCCCCATTCCCACACCCCCCCATACGTAGAATTGCCAATAAGGCCACAGCTAGAGCTGCAGTTAGCTATAGCATTGTGGATGATTTGCCCCAAATTCCAACTACCATGTCCGCTCTTGAGGTACTTAAAACATGCCCAACAAAGTGAAAATCCTTACTAGCCACTCTAGTGGCAGTAAACCCCTCCGACTCCAAGTTAATCATGTTTGATACAGAGAATAGAGAGATGTGCATGCCCTCCACTATCGCCTTCCAAATCTTGGTGTCCATCTGGAACTTGGTTGTTTACCGATGCATAGTGGATGAGGGGGCATCCACATGCGTCATGTCTACCTTTGTTTGGCAGAAGCTTGGATCACCGATTCTACAACCATCCTCCATGACTCTGTAAGCTTATGATAGACATCCCACTAAATCCTAAGGAATCCTCCCCCATGTCCCCATCATGTCAGTTGGGAAGACAGTCTTGATCGACATTGAAGTTTTCAACACTCAACTAGACTACAACCTCCTCCTTGGGAGGAGTTACATGTATGCCATGTGAACCATTGCATCAACTATATTCTACCTCATGATGTTCCCCCATGAAGGGAAGATTGTGATAGTTTATCAGATCACCTACCATGATCCGCAAGGGTCAACAACGCCTACCAACTTTATCCCTACCATCACCACCATTGAGATGCAAGGGGCGACTGCACATGCTAACGTCATCCTTGCAACCAACACTATGGTTGAAAACACACCATCCTCCCCACCATTGAATGTGTGCCCTAGGTTGTTTACCGATCCCACCATGACAACTCCTTTCCCGTTGGTATCACCACCATCGACACAAAAACAAACTATGGACTTGTCCATGGTCTCATCAAGCACCACTGCACCCAAACAACAACCGCAGATGCACCCTCAACCACAACCACAACATCGTCCGTAGCCACAATGCTAACAGCAATGGTAACATCACCCACAACAGCAGCATTATGCGTAGCATCAACTACAACCTTAGCCCCACATGCAAACAGCTAGGAATTATGATGGGCTCACATTGATCGAAGAATTTCACCCCCCACCACCTTATTTAGACACCATGTCCATCTACATGATGTCCAGTTCTATAGACCCACTTGTCTCCACCATAACCGGCAGTCCATCAAACCTGTATCTTCCGTTGTTTCCGCAGCCATAGCCGCAACCTCAGTTGCAACATCAACCTCAGTTACCAGGGAAACAATGGGGTTCATTCCCGATCAACATGATCCTTTTTCTTTTCGTTTTCTTTTTCCTACCATCCAGGATCATGAGTAAGTCTACCTTGGCAACCCTCCATCTCCATGACTTCACACTAAAAGATCATTTGTGGTACCTTGAACCACCTACCATACCTCTGAGGCCCCAAGATGCGTTGACTCATGTCCAGTTAATTGAGATGATGTTGCACCTACCTCTAGGTCCATCAAAGACTCCTCCCATCTCCAGGCCTGCCCCTCTTCCTCCAATAGAGACTGGGGGCAAGGCCGTAAAAGCCACAACCAATACCACTTTCATGATATCTCACACTAGTTTCCATTTCACCTCATCTGCTGTGGAAGATCCACCTGATCTATCCCAACATCACTTATGCGATGACGGAGATATATGTAAAACTACCTTAGGTTTTACCCCATTCCCTTTAAACCATTGTATGGAATCGGTTCTTCCCATAAAGGACCAGATTCCATCACCCCACCTTGCAAATGACCTTCGTCTCGGCAAAGGGGCATACACCCTCATTGACTCTAATGGACAACTCTTGGCGAACCCCCGCAATGGGCTCTACCTCAAGAAATTTTATGCTTAACATACCCAATGAGTCACTTCATTTTCTGTTTCTTATTTTTCGATGTTTTTTAGCAAAAATCAAAGGCAACACCATCAGCTGCTAGTCAAAATTCACCTGGAACCTGTTCGAGACACCTCTCACACCTCTGAGATCAAATTTCTATCTCTTTATGAGACCATTGTCTCATGTTTAATTAGTCAAATTTGGGACCATTTCCCACAAGTCACCTCGACTCACGAGCCATGACATGATGATGTGAGTGTCTACAGACCGGTACTCATATCACACTACCCAACCGCTACTCATGCAAGCTATCAGGCCGCCACCCGTTAAGGATTGTACTATACTTTTTGCGTTTATAATTTTCTTTTTTCACCGCACCTTATGGGGATATCTATACCATTATCCACAAAACCATTTGTTTTTCTACCATGTATTTGGCATAGAAGTGTCCTCGGTCCGCCTCCCGTCAAGGAGTGTAATTTTAGCTTTTATTTTGTATTTTTAACACTTAGATTGTCTTTTCTTTTTACCGCACCTTATGCGAACCTCTGGACCACTGTCCATAAAACAATTTCTTTTTATTGCATGTATTTGGCATATAATTTCCCCCAGACTTGCACTCACATCACATGTAGTCAATTTCATCCACCGCAACACAGACACACGCTCTCCTGGCCTCTGTCCGAGAGCCATCTCAGTTTGTGTGCCTCTGCTGTACCGTCTCGCAAGCCTCTTCCATGATCTATCCCACTCATGTTTTTGTATGTTTGAGAGCCTTCTGCTCCGTCCAAACTGCGCGGATGACCTTTGGACCTCTGTCCACCGTCCCAACATGGGGCACCGCTCGTGCCACCACAGTTGGTCGACCACATTGGAGTTTTGTTTAATCTCTTTTCCGAATCCTTAAAACAATGAAAATATCACCGAGCATAGCTGCTTCCTTTCCCGCTTGCTAAAGTATAGGAAAGGGAATCTACATCGTCTCGTTTACCTCCTTTTGCAGACCATTTCATGAAAAGGACCTCCTTGGCACACTCAAGCCAAGACCGTACCCCTCTGCATACTTTTGTGCTTTCTCGGGTAGAGCGGCCGCACTTTACAAAAAAGCTCACCATCAGTTGTCGTTAAGCTCTTTTTCAGTTGTCTCAACAAGAAAATATTGTCGAGCAAACTTGGTTTCGTTCATGCTCATAAAAGTATCTAAATGACCATCGAGTCAGTATAGGTTTAACCTTTTCTGGCCTGATTGGACTACTAACAGTAAAGAAGTCTCTTGTCCCCTCCAGGATGGGTGAGCTCTCCTATGTATACTTTTATCTTTTTTCGGGCACAAGAGACTACCAATGAAAAAGATCCCCCACTGGAGTCTTCTTCATGCTTTCATACTCTCCAAAAATGAAAGCACCATCGAAGATTTACCTTCTCGGGCTCTCAAAAAATCCATGAGATCATACCACAACGCTGTCCCTAGACACCACCCCATAGAAAATAGTTTGGCCGCATTCCCACATTGGGTCGCCTTTGTTCAAAGTACTCTGCAATGTGTCTTCCTTGGATTCCACCAGTATCAAAAGTATTCACCTCCTCTAAGTATTTCCCATCTGCAGCGACATTTCGGATATTACAACTATGATCCCATTCCCTTGAGTCAGTTTCATTTGCTACCTGGTCCGCCCTGTCGTCGTATTCTAAACAAAGGAAGTTTGAGTCTCCCACTCCCCCCTGCCCCTGTTTAGTTTTTTCCTTCCCTGCCCTCCCCCCCAATTCAATGAGTCAGTACGTAGATTACTTCACACCTTTCGGTTATCTCCCTCGCGCTCCTAGTCATGGAAACATCATTTCCTTGAGTAGGGGTAGGTCTCCCTCTGTCGATGCCAATACATATATTCTAGAGGATAGACCCAGAGGTCCATGTACCTTGGTTTCATTAACATCATTGATGAGTTCCTTGGACCACTTGAAAGGATTCCTTAGTGCCTCTTGGGATGGTTGTTTCTCACGTACTCGACTTTAACTCCATCATCGCACCATTGAGATTCGTACAAGGTTTGTTCCACACAGTACCTAGTCGAAGACCCCGAATGTCACCTAACTCTAGCACATTGGTGAGTCCACTCAAGGGACCTAAACAGGTTATGTCCCTTGTGATTTCGGGGTTGTGTTGGAGACAGTAGTGCTTTGATATACCTTTATGATTGATACAACATACTTGTACCACAGAGACTCTGACTCTCAATCAGCGAGTCCACACAGCTATGTACCAAATCCAACAGACTGTCAGTCATGAAGATATAGCATTCCATGAGAATTCCATGGGTCTAATGTACCAGATCAGTGTTGTATTCAGCCTCACATAGAGGCAACCAGCATTGTAACATCAGTTGTATATGATCGGCTCTTGTATTTTAGAGCATAGATCAAATGATTCTGTTGACATTGTCACGAGCATGGGAATTCCCACCTCGTCCATATACATGTCACACATTTGTTGTATCTCACCCATTGATGGGATCCAAATTAATACAAAAACCAAAATCCACCATGCCCCAGCCCCGGAAGCACCACCTCTACACAGCAAATCCTATGATGTCTGTCGGCCATACATTGAGCTCCTGCCCTCACACATCAGGGGGCAATTTTTTAACCCAAAAATCCCCCAAATATCTCTCTATGGCCTACACCACCCAAGGACACCATCTCACAACACTCATTTCACTCCATAAGACCTTCCATTTGACCCCCACACCTCCAGAAGAGCCCAAGGATGAAGAAAATGGCTAAAAACCCCAAAAAAGAGCCCAAAATATCCCTCTAGGAGCTAAAGCCCTCAAAAAGGGGCTAAAACCATAAAAGGGGCTAAATTTAGGGAGTAAGGGGCTAAAGGCCCCAAAAAAGGGCTAAATCCCTGACCGAGGGCTTAAAACGCTAAAATCCCTTGGAAAAACTATAAAAGGAGGGTGGGGGGTCACTCTCAAAACATTCCTCACTTGCATATTGTTATGTTGCCCATGGATTCTTTGAGAACTTTTTCTCTCAAGCCACCCACTCTCCCTATCC
>LPNX010117507.1:58356-107646 GCA_001517045.1 Pseudotsuga menziesii | reverse complement strand
AAGAGAGAGGTGCTCCCATGAGCTAGGGCATGGTGGCCCATTTCCACCTAAGTGAGGTATAATTTATTTTCATGTTTATTTGCTTGTTTTGCTTTCTAACTAATATTTTCATTTGCAGGTTTTTCATTGACATTATTTGCAGGTTTTCCATTGTAGTAGCTTAGGTTGTTTGCAGGTTTCAAGGAGGCAGAACCCTAACCCATTTTCTGCAGAGGGGTTCACAAGGGGTTCATCTCTCTATTTATTTTTTGTTATTAGTTCTTAGATCTAGTTTTTAGTAGCTTCCATTTTCTTATTCTTGTTTAGCTTAGCTTAGTTTAATTCGCAACTCTATTTATTTGCATTTCCATTCCGTTTTTACTGTTTTCAAAGAGTAGGAACCTACCCTTATGCCCTGTAGGCACAAGGGAGCCATTCCTGCCCTTGTAGTGAGGAAAAATTCTCACTACACATACTATACCTAGGATATAGCTATCCTAGAAGTGGGACCCATAAACTTAGGAGTATAATGAACTTGAAATGCAAACTTTGTCCATAATTACTTGAATAACGATAAACCTTTGAGAAGTTGTAGGGATGACTAGTTTCCTATAGGATTTCATAACTATCTATACCCTCATGTTTTCCATTTTAACTTAGTCTTAGTTCATTCATGGCACGAGGACGTGCCATACCTTCGGTCTGGGGGAGGGAGTCTCAATTAATTTATATGGTCTTCATAAGCATGAATTACTACTAGTGGCGGAATCATATGTATTAAGAAATATTAAATAATACGAATTTGTTTTGGTCATCTCATAACATAACTTTTTTTTTCTAAGTTCTAGTTTTCATGTAGTAATAAAGATGGCTTTGTTTTGCTGAAATTTCCTATTAATGATCAAGAAGAGTTTTTGAATAAATGAAAGACCACTTTTGATTCATTCATGGCATGAGGATGTGCCATACCTTTGGTCTGGGGGTATGTTGGGCCTTGAAATTGTCTTTTATAGTGGTTTTATTTACATTAATTTCTGACATATTTACCATAATTTAATACATATATGTTCAATAAGGTTGTATTTTACTCTATTTTATTAATTAAAATCTCATAAATGTAAAATAAGACAAATGTGTTATTTTTATGTATTAAATGTAGTAGTTGGAAACAATAGGCATTCTGCACTCCATTCAGCCACTTCTTCTGGTCCTAAGTTCCACGCTAGGTTTAATGGCATGTTTTTTTTATTAGGTTCTTGGTTTGTTTTATCCTCGCCTTCTATTTCTCGCTGGTCGCATCATACCTGTATATGAAAAATTAAAACCATAAGTTGATGATGAGATTCTAATAAAGTTTTAGATTTAAAAAAGTGGATAAACCAACTTAATAAAATATTTAAAAGCCCATTATTTAGAAACATAATAATCTTTTAAAACAAAATTTGTTTAAATACTCAAAGAACATTAAAAGTCACTTATGTATTAAACATGGATATGACAAATTCATTAACCATGACATGGAAAAAGAATGCCACTCATATACTTTGATTCTATTATAAATAAAAATATAAAATTCATGGAATGAGACATCCCAATCTTTAACTTTTTTATAACCATAAAATAGATAATTAATTCTATATTCATGCAATTTAATTAAAAATATAAAATATTTGGAATGTGATGTCATGGAATGGGTGTGATCCAACATTTGATTTGGAATTCGTTACATAATGATTTGTTAAAGGTATTAAACATGTATGTTTGTATGTAGGTTATTTTTGTGAAGGGAAGAACATCACGAAGAAAGCTTTCAAGACTCCGCATATCGAAGAGACAACGCATGAGAATGGTTAATGAACACACATGAGGAAAAGGTGGAGAATCACGTGATACAACAATAGAACCTAGCCACAATTCAACAATATAGAACCCAACCATCAATTTGGCCAACAAACCAACATAAAATCCACTCAAAATCCGGATTTATGAACAAATATTGGTTACAGGTCATTCGGATGTTCATCCAGACACCCATGCAAACCACATGTTTTTAATAGATAGTTGATTTTTGAGCTTGATTTTTGGGCAAACAGAAGAGAAATTGAAAATTATGGCACATGGGTTTTGTGCAGAATCGACCCATTTCGCTCATTAAGGGGAAATTTCACCAAATTCACAGCCATTTGGGAGACAATCGTGGTTCTTTGAAACCAACTTTTCCAGAAATTGTTGTTGGCCATTTTCTGAATTCATGGGTAGTTGTTACAGCAGTAATGAACCTCTATTTTTAGTAAGAGGTGGTCGACATGATCTCCATTGTAATCACCTTATAAATACCTCTTTGGGTTTGAGGAGGAGGAAGAAAAAACTCTATGTAAAACTTTTCCTTAGTTTAATAAAAAAAATTCTCTATTTCAGATGTTGATGATCGGTGATTGATTGACTTACCTTAAAATATCTAATTGCTGGGAGGGCCCCTCAACAACCAGAGTCTTCTACTTTCTGTGTATTTTTCGTATTCCTTTCTTCCAATTAACCTAGTTGACTTGTAGTTTGTTTATGTTATCTAGTTCTTGTAATCGTTCATGTTATTCAAATTCTATGTCGTAAGTAGATTTGGATATTATGTTGATTATTTAGTTTTCCATTATAAGTTAGCAACCGGTTGTGCATAGAATAGTTTCCAAATTCCTTTTCAAAATCCTTTACAGTTCATTGTTTGGTTCTTTGACTAGATTACTTTGATTAAGTTACAATAGATTCAGCTTCATTTATTTATGCTTTTATCATGAACTTGCTTAAGTATATTTCAGTTGTTCAATGATGTAATCTCTTTCTTGAATTATGAATTATTTTAGATCACCTTGTCATGAAACTCAATCATTAAAGTAGATTTACTCTTTTTTGCTCTTTTATTTCATCAGCATATGTATGGGTCAGCTGTCCTAAAAAAAATCATTTAAATTAGCTGTTTTTTTTTTAAGTTTTAGCATTTTATTGTGTACAGACTGTCGTTTGGATAGTCTGTTCTATCTTCCATCTAGACCTTCATTCCAACCTGTCGTCCGGTCTTCCATTCAGCTCCTGGCCTGTTTTATTCATTTTCAGTCTGTTTCTCTAGTTTGTTGAGTATGTTTCGATTGTGTTAGTTAGAGAATGGTTGTATTTATTTCTAAAATCCTTTGGTTAAATTGTTTAGAATACTTATTAAGTTTTATTCTTATTTCTTCCCTCTTTTCATCTCATGTTTAGAAGTATATTTTGTGTTTTGGTTTATTGTGTTGCTTTTTTATTATGTATTTAGCTTGATTTGATTTTACCATTTTAGGGTTAGATATCTCCATATGTTAGTACCTTGTAAGTAATATTTGTTCATTTTAATTAGGTGGTTACTTGGTTCTTCTTGAACCCCAAGTTTAGTTTTCTTTGATTAAGTTTACTGTTTTGCAACGGATTTATTTACACATGGTCTTTAGAATAATATTTGTTTTGATTTCTACGAATCCGAAGTTACTTGCTTTTATTTCTACAAATTTGCGATTAAATAATTCATTGATTTCCATGAATCAGTTACAATTTCATTCTTAGATAGGCATTTACTCATGCATACATGGAATAGTCTCCAATATATAATATAGATCAGATAATTTGCTGCAAGTAGTTAGTTTTGCTCTCATTTCGCTTTCGGACGAAGCGACTACTTTCTAGATTAGTATCTGCAATTCCCTTCCATAGAATAGATTAGCATAGCATTAGAATAGTTTGATTCTCATTTATTAATCAGTTTCTTGCCTTTATAGAATAGGTTAATATAACATTAGATTAGATTTGAATTTATAGTTACTTTCCAAGTTCTTAGTTAATTTGTTGTTTTCATAGATAGATTAAATTCTTGCATTTAACTCATGATAGTCATGCATTTAGATTAAAATCATATAGTTGCATGTTAGCACATTTGCATATTTAGTTATCTTAGATTAGAATAAGCTTTAAGCCTATAGATATAGTGTTTGCATCTCACAAGCTCCCTTCCCGGGTTGACAAATTAAGTGTTGAATTAGATAGTGCATATTTTACCCAACACCTTCCATTCAAATAAAGTGAAGGGAGTGAGAAATATATGGTTATGATCCATCTCTGCTCTTACTAATGGTGAATGTTTTTTGAAAGTTCTTGCAAAAAGACTTAATTTTATCCAAAAAATCTCTAAAAAATGCAGCTCAAACACTCAAGATTGATTTGCAACTCAAATCATATTTGATACCATGTGATAATTTTGATCTACAACAAGCTATAGGATCCTAAGAGAATCTCACAAATCGAATTACTTGCAAAAAAAAACAAAAAAGCATGAAAGAGGAACAATTTTACATACATAGTGTGAACAGAAATTGGATAGTATTTGACTTTCTAACATGTGAATCTATTAAGAATGGGTTTATATTGCATATGGTTCAAGTTGAGAGGCTTTGGAAGCCAAATCTGAGTGTACATGTGAAAATGTCCAAATTGTCCTCAATCCCCCCTAGGTGGCCCAAACAAGCTCCAAATCATCCCCCAAAAATGGGCTAAAAACACCCCTAGCACTCCTAGTCAAGCATAATTCCTCAAAACAAGGAATGGGAGCATACCTGTCATAAATGAGGGAGCACATATGGAGTTTGACTGAGCTGGAGTGCTTCTGTAGGTGTGAAGGCATCAAAATATCTAGTTATTATGCTAGATTAACTTCCCTAAGTCCAAACCATAGAACATTACTGTATAAATGCAAATAAAATTGATTACGGATTTTAGACTAAGGTACTAAGTGGTGGATTACTATTCTAACACTCCTCTGTATTCTTCCTCTATAGAAGAAATTCCAATGACACTTTTATTTTTACTTGACCAACTGATTGGTCGATCTATAAGTATAAATACATATCCAGAAGTTGATTTTCTATCAGTTTTATCACCTGCCCAATCAAAGTTAGTAAAACCAACTAACTTTAGGTCATATTTTGCAACATAGTGAATCCCATGTGTCTTTGTTCCTTGCACAAAGTGAAAGATTCTCTTTGTTTCCATATAATAGATGTCATGTGGCTGATCCATGTGTCTAGATTCCACACTCACTTGATGAGAAATATCAAGTCGAGTGTGAGTCAAATAGAATATAAAACCAACTAGCTTCCTATAAAGTGTGTTGTTTACCAAAGGAGTTGAATTCACTTCTTCAAAATTAACTCCTGAGATGAAAGGAGTCTTGCTTGGTTTGAAATCCTTCATGTTGAACTTTTTTTACAAGCTTTGAAGTATACTTGGACTGATTTACTTTGATTCCAAGGGCTGATTGAGATATCTTAAGCCCCAAGAATTGGCTCAATAGTCATGTTGGTCCTAGGGGAAGTTAGGTAGAATTTAGTTGGAATTCTGGCCAAGTATGAAAAGAGTTAGGTTGTAGAAAGGAAGAAGGAATTTATGATAGAATTATAGGAAGAATGAAGAAGGATCTGCGATAGAAGAAACCATGGAAGAAAGAGTATACAAAAGAAGAGATTGTGGTAGAAAAGGATATTGTGACACAGGGAGAGTTTGTCATAGAAGGGGAGCTTGTGACATAAGAGATGTCGAGACATAAGGGAAATATGCGACGAGATTAGTTGAGACAGAGGAAACGATGTCATAAGGTGTGTAGCAGCACAACGACTAGAAATAAACAATTTGAAAAGATTGTGGGCACGAGGTCGGATAGTGTCAGTAGAAGTCGCAGGTATGAAAGCATCTTTGTAATTAAGGTCGTTAGTTCCTACTGACATGTTTTTCTAGAATAGGAATGACAACATGTTGTCTAATTGTATGAGGTCAGCTGAGAGTGACATGTAATATTCTAAAAGAAGGAATAACCCAGGTTGTGTGCAGGTTACATACCAAGTTTCTTAGTTTCTTAGCAAAATCCTTTTTGTAATACCTCAGTTTTGACCTCGTTTGCATTAAAAATGTATATGATGTATATATTGTAATTAATCATGGTGTGGAGCGACAGAAAAATCCCCACCATGGGTTATCATTTTATGTTTCGGCGATTAAATCGATGTTTATGGTATTTTGTGCTAACCAGGCACATTATGATTTTAAATCATCATGTAAATATGCAATTAATTAAAAACTCACAACCAGCTATGTCAATGCAACAATAATGAGAAAGGGGCATGATTTCCTAAGGATAAGGGGGGGGAATATTTAAACCTTTCGGGCCAATGGGGAAAATACAAATCTCAAAGGGGGAACACATCAAAACTATCACCTACCTCTCTTGTCTTATTCACCCAATCATTTATTACTGCTAGAAGTTGGTTGATTTGGTTATTGCATGGGATGGGCAAGGTACGACAGCCCAAATTCGAATTGTAGAAGCCATCAGTTTTTGGGAACTGTGTTTTGACTTCATGGGCAAGTAAAAAACCCAAAAACATATGCCATTCTACCATGCTTTTTGTTTTTCATATTTTTCCTCGTCATTTTTCCTTCACGTGAGCTCTCTCAGGAATCTAGAAATTCCTATGTGTGTTTTCATTCCACGTTTTTTGTTGTTATCTTCATTTTCTCATGGATGGGAGGTCGTTTTTGTAATGGCAAGGATTGGGTTGGTTTTTCTCATGTTTTTGGAGCTACTGGTGCATTTTCCACTCACTTTTTTGCAGTTTCATTAGTTTTTATCATGGCTGTCAAGTGTTTTTTTTAGCTTCTAGTGGCTAGGATCTCTGTTGGGAATTTTGGTGATGTTTCCACATGCTTACAGTGAGGAATTTCATTGTTTAGTGTTTCCCAATGAGTGGGAGAATAGAGCCACAAATTTTCGGTGTTGTTGAGTTCGTTTTGGCCATGTTAGGGCCATAAACGACTCTAGAATTTGATTTTCTCAGACTGAGTCGTTTCTACAGAGTTTCCATACCCAATTTTCATCTCTGTGGTGTTTTTCCTTCAGTCCAGAACTATTATTTTTGTGTGCATATTGTTTGTTGTCCTTTGAACTGTCTTTGGGTGTGAAAATGGGGTTTGAGATTGCTTGAAAAACCTAGTGTGTGCAGGAGCCTCACAGATAGAGCTAGAGGGTTGTATTTCTTCTTTACACCCCGTGAGTAGCACTAGAAGGGAAGGCATAGCCCGAGGGACTATGTAGCACAGAAGGGGACGCTTCCTTGTGTTGGGTGTGTGTGGATGTTTTAGAAGTTAGTCTAGTTCTGGTTTAGGTGTTCATAGCTCTTGGGTTGAGCTCACTTTCTTAGTATCTAGGCTTTCCAACTCCCTATTAGCTTGATAAACCCAACTGTGTTGGCTTAGCTGAGTTTTGTGTATCCTTGGCTACGTGTGAGCCTGCTAGTTTCCCCTTATTCCTTGTGGAATCATGCCCATCTCTGGGTTGGTAGTGTTGCTGAGTGATTAATGAGCACATTGGCCTATGGTTGGGTGGAACGTTGCAGCGACGTAGCTAGTTGTGGGAGAAGCTTCTTCTAAGATAAGTATTCTTGTGTTTAAATCCTTGCAACTGTGTTTGTTTTATAAACCCATATGAACATGCTAAATGTTGTGAATGAATGAAATTGCTTCCGCTATTTGATAATCATTTATGCATCTGTGTATGTTTAAGTTCAATGCATTTTACTTTATGTTCATGGGGCTAGATTGCTCAAAATGTTAGCATTATAGTCGCATCCTCTTTCCTGTAGAAGGGTGGGGACGTCACATTTTTGCTGCTTATCTAGTCTGTTAGTAGAGAGTATGTTATTTTCTTAGCAAAGAGTCTAAGAATTCTGCAGCTAAGTGTGTAGAGTTGTAGAGAATATCATGTTGATCTAGGCTGTGTGTGGATCAACAATAGAGTCGAAGAGTCAAGAGTTATAGAGTTATAAAGAAGTCGAGTCAACCTAGGTTGTGTGTGGGTCAAACAATAGAGTCAAGTAGAGAAGAACAGGTGACAAAAGACAAGAGAGAATGAGAGGAGAGAAAAATCTGTATAGATAGAGATGAATATCTAGAACAAAGTCTGCAGCTCAATGCACAGACAAAAAGGTGCAATATATTTATCATGCCTAATGAAGAGCACCTTTGTATTTTTTCCCGGATGGGTTTCAACATTAGATACTAATTCAAATGTGTAAATGATGAATTTATTTGATTTTCATGTATGTTTTTGTGAACGAATTTTTATGTATTTTCTTACAAATTGAGTTATATGCATATTTTTCATTGTGGTAGTCAAAATCAGCTATACTCCATGATATTTATTATTATAGTATCTCTTGATGGTTGAATAAATTTGGATATTAACTGTTCACAATTGATATAAGTAACCCACCCCCTTGTATTCGATCGAGCGCCTTGGTATAATTCCAAGGGAAGGGAAATCCCCCACCCAACTATGGAAACCTAGTTCTAGTAGTTACCAATAAGATATATCTGTAGGGTGATATGAAATCTATTTCATAGATGCTACCCACTGAACCTTTCTCTATCGAGTCGATATATTGGTCTTTGTTTCTTGAAAACGAGGTACTGAAATTAGTCGAAGAATAGAGAACGATAAGAATAAAATGCCAACAAGTGGTTCCATTTTTGGGACCATGAATCATTGTGGTGAGGGGTATGTTGTGGCATCCGATGAAGCCTGAAATCCAAGATTGGGTGTATTTTAAAGAATTAGAATTTGTGCAAGAAGAGAGTAAAGGATCTCAGTTGAATCCAATAGAGTGGTTGGGTCGATACCTCTATAGGAATATTCATGAGATTTTATTTTATGAGTTTCCTATTGTTTTTCATTGTTGGGGTGCGCACCCCAATGGTCCTTAAGGTGGGTAACTTCGCAGGTTTATGGGAGTTTGCAAGCAGAGTCACGACTCAAAATAATATTAGGGGTGTTGGGGTTGAGTAAAAACCTTCTTTTTGTAATAAACCCATGTTTTAAGTCCAGGGTTTAGGGTTCGGGGTGCCCATGGTTTAAGCCCATGGTTTTGTAATAAGTGCACTATAAATAAGCACTCTTGTAAAGAAGTCAGTTTAGGCTTTTGATGTAAGATGAATTGATGCGAAGCTAAGGCTTGTTGTAAGAAGGTTAAGTCCCAGCTGTGTGCATGGACGACCTCTGTAGCTATGTGTGCAGAGGGTTTTGGGTGATTAAGGAAATCTGCAGTTGTGTGCATAGAGGCTTGCAGCTGTGTGCATGGCTTTAAGGACTTTAAGGGATCTGTAGCCGAGTGCGCAGATCAAAACTGTGGTTTTTGTAAAGAGTTGAATAAAACACAGTTCTGTGGACGTAACCCCTAAACTGGGGGTGAACCATGTTATATCGTGTGTTGTGGTTTTCGTTGTGTTGTTGTTATGTTCTTTTATGCATTGATAAATATACAACTGATAAGTAAGATCGCTGCTAAATACTAACTTCGCTGGAATTCCCAGTAAAGGGTTAAGCAAGGCACTGTTTGTTATCTAACCACGAAGCTAAATAAGTAACTATTAAAGCTCTACATTTTATGATTATAATTGTTAGAATCGAAAGGTATAGTAATATCCCTCTTCTGCTTGTAGAAACCTGATTCTGTGGCACCCCATAGCTGTTTCGGGTGAGACTGCAACCTGCTCGCAGGTTGTTGCCGAAAGGGCCAACACTATGGGTATTTTGTTGGTGTGAAGTAAATGGTATAAATACCGGGTCTACCCTATAGCCCAACATGCATGAGTGGTTATCAAAGTTAGCCACCCAAAAAATAAATTTTCAAGGAGGAGAACCGACAGAGTGGAATCCTCAGTTGATTCGACGGTTGAAGAGTGTTAGCAACCCTGTATCGAGGGCTGTTGATTTTTGGGTAGATAGTATTTCTCAAGGGTATATTACTAAGTTTGTTGTTGACATGATAAGCTCATATAGTGAGGAAGAAAGAAAAATTTATAAGGACCCCAAGGAAGATACTTGTCATCTATGAAAAATTGGATAAAGATGCTCATATGTGAAAAAGGAATCCTCAGAATGTGACAGTTAGAAGAACTGTGCACATAAAATTGGATATGCCGTAGACGAAGTGTGTGAAGAATGGAGCAAGCTAAGATGAAATTTTCACTGGTGATAGTGGAACTCAAATAGAGGCTGGATATTTGAGAAGTGGAAGAATATTTCAGTCAGCAAAGAGAAGAAAGATTGTGATGGGAAGAGGAAGTTGTAGTATGACTAGAGGATAATACTACGAGTTCACGTCACATGTTGACGAAGGTTCTTATGACCAAGAAGAGGAATATCGACTGATATCCAAAGTAGAAGAAGCAGGAGCTCTAGACCTAGATCACGAGTATGATACCCCTACAACCTCGTGCACATCGCTGGAGGTAAGATCTAGAAACTCATCTTTAAGTGGTTTTGTAAATACAAGTAGTACTAACACTATGAATAACAGACTATTGCTGGAAACAACAGATCCCATTTTAGTTACTAAAATGGGATCACCACTTATTTACTAATGTAATCTTTCAGGTTATATTTTTTCCCATGGGGTTTTACTTATGCCTACTATAAGCATTATTTTTGGCTTTTAATAAATTTTGATCAAAGTCTTGTTTTTTTTGGTTTGTGGATTGTAGAAACAATCCTCTTAAATCCTAATTCTTTTCATTTCCACAACTTGCATTCCTCAATCCGTAATGCAGATAGAGTAAGTCCTTTCTTTATAGGTTTAGAAAAATGTTTTGTTGCAACCCGCAATGTGGATTGCATATTTTGATTTTTTTTTTGTTTTCTTGTTTTTCCTTTCCACAACCCACAACCCGCACTGTGGATTGCAGATGTTGGAATATATTTTTGTCAATAAAATATAATTTTTCAATTCCTCATTTCCACAACCTACAATGCTGATTGTGGATTGCGGAAGTTAACAAATTTATTTTCATTGCAAATATTATCCCTCTTTTTGAAACCTGCAATGCGGATAGCAGAGATCGAAAGTGAAATACATTTTTTAAAGTTCATCTCCAAATTTTGGTTTCCCACTATAATATCAACTATAAATCCTTTCAAAATCTACAATCTAGATCTATTTCTCCATTGGTATTGTCTTATTTAAATCATTTGAATTTAAGAGTTTCTCACCATCTTCCCTTGTAAATTTTATTGCACTTGATTTTTTACTGTGATTTTTCTCACCAAGCCCATGAATCCTCTTGTTTTTTAGCTATTCAGGGGTAATTTTTTTCAAATATATAGGTTTTACCGGCTAAATATTGTTAATTTTATCTTGGTTAAATCTTAATTATGGTTGCTAAATTTGTATTAGAAATTGATTCCCACTCTACAACCATGTCTTGAAACCCAAGATTTAAGACTGCTCTCAATGAGCAGAAGAGTAAGGACCCAAACATCGACATCTTATCTAACACCAGTGGACAAGTGTCAGAAACATTCTATCTATACTGGTCCAGAAATTATCCTATATTTGACAATGATGAATTTTCTTCCATTACCCATGACCTTTCGTCAATATCAGCAAATCTCAGCTCCATTGCATCGCAGCCCAACCTCCATTTATGGCATACACGTACCCTTCCAAGTGGTTACTTGACTATTCCAACCCTAAAGAATGGTCTTTTAAGGACCATGCTCATACCCAAATAGCCTTTTTCCACCCTGAGGTTTTTTTTAAGGTATGATCTCTTAACACATGCAAACAACTATTGAATTCCAAATTCCTCAATGCGTCCATGACCCAGTTCAACTTTGATGAAATGATAAAATCCTGGATAGAAAACCCTATAGATTTCATCCCTAAAGATGAAAAATACTTCCCCATTTCTTGGTTTAGGAATTCGTTCTCTCTATTGGAGGAAATGTTATGTAGGTTTTACGGACTACCTAATTGCACTACATTCAAAGCTGAATGGGCTCCCATAGCTCGTCATATATTGATAACATTTGAATCATTCAATTGGCCTCAAATCATGTCAATGGCTCTGAAGGAGGAAATTGAGAAATATCAAAAGAAACCAACATACAAGAAGCCCTCCTTCTACCTTTCAAGGTATGTGATGGACATTTTTTGTGCAACATCTCCTTTTTCGGGAATGGGATGGAACTGGACCAAGACTTCATCTCTAGTTCATATATATTACTCATTTTTGTGGGAGGAAAACTTCGTCCCTCAAATTTATGAAATCTGTGACCACTTGATAGGGTCAATGTATCAAAATATTTTAAAATGGGATGCTCCCAGTTTCTCATAGAGGGACATAGCATTAATTTCATTGATTAGTGATTGGTATGTAGGGGAATATTTCTCCTATATCTGAATTTGGGGCAGAAACGTGATGCATATGCTGCCAAGGATAGTGTTGTACATAATATTGCTTCAAGAAATATCATTCCAAACTGTCATCGATGGGGTCTTCCCAAATCTCTCAGCAACCAAAAGGAAGTGTTGGCCCAAGTTTCCACTGAATTTGGTATTTTTGACCCTTCATAATTCCACACATTATGCTTTACTTGGAAAAGAAATTCTTGAAATGAACCTAGGGGAAGCTCCTAAGAATATGCATGATCCTAATTCTTTCTTGGCCAACCATTTTGTGCATGAACATATGAAGGTAACATATGTACATCAGGAAATCCCTGATGATTCAATATATAGAGGAGAAAATGAATTTTTAGAGGTAGTGAGTAGGATTCCCACACTTCAGGAGAAAACATTCATCTTCCAATAAAAAAAATAGTTGAAGGCTAGAGTGTTACACTTTAGAAATCTCAAACTGATAGTAGAAGAAAAGGTACAGAAGAAAGTTTCTAAAAAAAAATCGAAAGAGTCACTGGCTAGCTCTTTCGCTACTCCTACTAAGAAATCAAAAGATAAAGTTAAATATTTTATTGAAGGACCTATAAGAACACAACTTTCCTCAACACTTCAGGCCATGTACAGATCAGTCGAGTTCAAGAAGAGTTTGGAGAATCATACTTTAGAAGTGCAGGAACATGCAGCAATGGTTGAGCCACAAGAAAAGAGGTAGAAGGTTCAACAAGTCTCTCCACGGGTACAAACTTAGGAGGTAGTAGTTTCTTACCCAAAACCTCTACCAGAGGAATTTCAAAGGGTAGAACAACCAATTCTACCAGAACATTCGATTCTACAGGTCCAACCAATCAAACAAGTTGATCCTTTCCCCTCAAAAAACATTGAATTACATGATATTGAGCATTATCTCAAGGAGGATATTTCTCCTTCTACATACACATTTCTTATTACCATTCCCACTAGTATACCATCAGCTATTACAAACACCCATCCATCTAGGAATCTTTTTGACACCATGTTTCCTCAGCACACTTTTTCGGAAATTAATTTATCCCAGATTCTTTTTGGTACTAATGATAAAAATACAGTATCATCAGTACCCATGTCCATTTCTACTCCATCTTCCACTTTACCTATTTTTTAGCACCATTTGAGATGACTTTCACATCCTCTCAAACTTATTCTTTAATTTCACAACTTGATAGTTCTCCCATCCTCACTAATTCTTCCCAACCTACCATATTTGTCCCCACTTCCATCTTTTCACCCATTTTGACTATTATTTACACACCTTCCACTACCATCCCTTCCATCAGTATGAATATCCTTGCACCTGAAACTCCCCATCCTGCACCTATAGTCACTATCCCTAAGGGAACCCTCTCAATAACAAAAGATATGGTTGACTTTGGTGAATATGTTGTTGTATCCTTGGGACAATATTTTTGGAGCATAAAAGAGAAGGTTGTGGTAAAGAATGGATCCAAGAGTTCAAGAGAAGGAACCTTCAAGCAGGGGTCAATCCCGAATCAAATTATTTGGAAGAGGGCCTCCACTGATGTCAAGGAAGAGTCCCTTTGTCCCCATGGTGAATTTGGGTCGACCTATGTTCCCATGGTGACCCTGTAGAGACCCTTGTATCTCAATTGTATAACCATGTTGGCCTTCCATTCGAAGTATTTTAATGGTGTTATAAAGACATGAGTTTTCTCCATCTCTACTTAACAGTGGTGAAAATTTTTGAATATACCTGGAATGAAAACTCACGAATTTCTCTGGAGAATGAATCTAATTAAAAATAAAACACTCATAAATCAATTTGGAGCTTCAATCAGCTCTGATACCATGTGATAATTGATTCACAGCAAGATCTATAATCCAAATAAACCCTCACAATTCGCTCTAGTTTCCAAAACAAGCACAAATTAGCTAAATATACTGAAATTGCATTCACACATGAATTCAATAGTGGATATTATTAACACTGGATAACATGTAAATATGTTTAGAACAGATATATATTACATCTAGGAAAAATTGTGATGCTTAGGAAGCCATTTGGGAGTGCAAATGTGTCACAACTAAAGTTGACCTCCTTCCCCCTAGGTGGACCAATCAGCTTCGAATCACCCCAAAATGTCATGAAACATGGTTTGAACATTGGTGAGTCATGCTAGAGCATAAATGATTCTATTATGGGAGTGGGTAAGAAAAAATAAGTGTGTTGTGGCTCAAGGAAAACAATAAATGCACAAGAAGGTCCAAAATGGTCTAAAAAACATCACTAGCACCCCTAGTCAAACCAAATTCCACAAAAGGAGGAAGGGGAGTGCCCTAAGAGACCAAGGCTCATTAATAAGTGTGCACATGTTCCATATTGACTAAGATAAAGCATTGGTGTCTGTGTGAATGGGCCAAAATAACCAGTTAACTTGCTAGACCACTTTCCCTAAGTCTAAACCATAGATATCAATGCATAAAATAAAATGAAATAGTATACGGTATAAACTAAGGTTCTATGGAAGGATTACTTCTATAATAGAAACAAGTGTGAATATATGTGTTGATTTCAAACACTTGAAAGAATCCATCGATCATGGGAAATTGATGTATTCCCAAAACTGTCAATGGCGAGAGAACCTGCCACTGATGACAACAAGTCTCAAGGCACTCAATAAAATCTAGAATCCTATTCTAGAATAAATGAGCTGAAGTTGATGGAATGGATTCCACTAGAAATAGGGAATTAAGGGATCCCCCACCAACCAACACCGTGGTACTCAGCAATGTTGCATAATTTGGAATAACTCTGACGAACAATATGTGCACGAACCTGTAACTATATCAAGAATGACTGACATGCAAAGAGAAAATAACTAAGGAATGGTTGATTTAGGCTAAGAATTCCTTTGAACAAGAGAATAATGAATATGGATACTGATAGGAAGCATAGACTCAACATTAAAATTGGGAAAACTCTACGACACCAGAGGAATCAACAAAGGCTCCATAAGGACTGGTAGCATAACCAGTTGGTGGAGAAAAATCAGAGTAATGAGTACATCTCATAAATTAATACTAATAACCCAACCGATGGATGGAATATATAGTTCCATGTATAAAGGAGGCACAACATGACATCTTCCAAAAAGTAATATCATTTCCCATCTTGTTTTTTAATTTTTTTGTCTTTTTCATATTGGAAAGCTTGAAAAAGAATAAAATATTCTTATAGTACAAAACTAGGAGGAAATGAGTGTCGCGGGAAAGAAAAATAGTTCCAAGTAGTGGAAGACACCTATGCTCAATGCAAGGAAGAACATGTAGGATAAGGACACTTGGGGGAATGTCTCCTTCGATTATGGGGTGATCAAGATGCAAAATATATATGAAAGGTTCTTCTTGGATAGGATTGAGGCAAGATCGAGCTATATGGCTCATAAAATTGAAGCAGGGAGGTAACATAAAGCTCAATACGATAAGAGGACGCATGAATTGCAATTACAAGTCTTGATATAAATGGGATTTGTTGTGGGAGATGGTGTTGTAATCTCACAGATCACATAGGGTTACCAATAATACATACTAAAACATAACCATAAATAAGAGACAAGAGACAAGAACATATAGGAAACAGATTATATTAATGTAATGAGTCATACAAGGCACAGAACTAAACTGAGTTCTTGCTTGGCTCAATAGCCTAATGTATACCAGTTACAAACAGTTACAAAAAATAACTTCCTGTCGGTTCGGTGAACCGACACGACTGTTAGTTAAATCGACTAATCTTTTAGTTTAGTCGGCCGACCGACTTAGTCGGCTGATCGACTAGTCAGCCCATCAAATTAGTCAGCTAACTAAGTCGGTCTTCATTCAAGTCAATTTATATCGACTTGCTCCTTCTACATCTCCCCCACGAACAAAACGTTTCTTCGTCCCGAAGAAACAGGGAGGTACAAAAATGAACTCTTGCGGATGCAGTCAGACTTGCTCATGCTGGGGACTGTGCAGCCAAATGGTCGATCTCCTTTGGACACAGACTTTGACGATAGCTGGAGCTGTGATGGCCAGATGATGCTGAAAGTCGGTCCAACTCTATAATTCCTTCTGGATATCGATCGTTAAGGTGGTAAGACTTGAAAGGATCGACATCTTTTCGGACATGGTCATTTCTTCTATGTTTTCCATGTTGGGACCCAACAGTTGGTTTTATTCTTCTGCAGCAGTGATGAGTCGTTTCATCTGAGGATAGATGATGTCGACTCGCTCTAAATTGGGAAGGGCCTGTTGAACCCACTGATGTGCCTCCCTTTCTAGATTCTGTAGTTTGTTGGTCTCCATCACAATTTGTTCTTCAATGGTATGCCTTAGTTCTACTTCTATCGACTTCCAACCCTCCAATGCCTGAATGTCCTGCCTTGCCTGCCTGGTCTGCTGATAGACTTGCCCATAGTGATTAGGCCAGTCTCGTAATACTTCCTCAGTGACCACTGATTCTTCCATATGATCCTGGAGAACTTTGTAAGCTTCCGAGAATGCCGTGTGTTGGGCCAGGAGCAGTCGAACAGTCTCCTCCTTTTGTCCTTCTTTAGTCTCATGTAGTCGGGTCTGGATGGTCGATACCATTGTCTCGAAGAGCTGATATGCTCTTTCAAGTGGTCGATCTGTGTCGATGTCGATAGGGCCTGGTATCATGGTCTAGACTAGAGCTCTGCATCGGCCGAGAAACTTGACTTCTTCTGCATGTTTGGCTACCAGCTCTTTATTTTTTCGATCTGTCCTTTTCTTGGACTCTTTGGCCACAGTTTTCAGGAGTTGGCCGACCTCTGTGTCATCCAAGGAACTTGCATCCCTTAGGCTAATGCGGAGGCCAGATGTTCTATGCTGCTCTTTTGTTTTCTTCTGTTTGTCTGGCTGTTGTTCTTGCTCCTGGGTACCTGCAGTAGTGGAAGTCGGGTCTGTGGTTGGTGGATTGGAGGTCGAGGGTTGTTCTGGTTGGTTAGGTGGTATAGAAGATGGCTGTGTTTCTTTTTGAGTAGGGGGTATGGGTGATGGGGGTTTTTCTGTTTGAGGAGGTGGTATGACCACTTCCGGGTGTGAAGATGACGGTGGATGGGATGGGTTGGGCTGTAATTCGGGTGGTGGTGATTTTGACGGTGGTGGTGGTGGTGAAGGAGGTTGTGATGATCGGGGTGTTGGGGACGGAGTGGGGGTATGGACAGGGGTCGAAGGGTTGATGGGAGTGTGTTGTGAGATCTTGTCGGAAGAAATACCTGCTTCTGAAGGTGTAGAGGGTAGGTCTTCTTGTGCGTCGGTGTCGATCGGCTCTGTAACAGACCTTGATGTTCCTATTACATCACCCTGTTCATCGCGGGTGAACGTCGTCGTAAGAGTTGCATAAGGCTTTCTCCTTGCATAGAGAGGGGATTTTGTCTGGATTTTCTGGGCCGACTTAAACAGTCCAGGAAGTGTCGCGAAGAAAGCTTGAAGCTCAGCATCTTGGGCGACCTTGGCTCTGAGTGCCTTCGGAATGACACGTTGATATTCCTCAGGGGGACTTCCTGCCTGCTGTACTTGTGCTTGTTCCTCGACTATGGTTTTAGGGGATGGAAGGGGAGGTGTTGACACAAGGTCAACCACATTTTCGGGTGTCTGTGCTGTTTTTTCTTTCTTTGGCCACCCCTCTGGAGCTCCTGCGTCCAGATACCGTTGAAACTGAACTTCAACGGATACTTTATTGGCACAGACATCCTCGACAATGTCGACGGCCACGGCTGCTAGTTCCTCCTCATCATCGGATGAGTCAGCCAGAATAAGCTTACACTTACCCCTCCCTTGTTGTTGTTTTGGGTTTTGATTTTCTTTCGGGTGACAGCTATCTCCTTAGCCAGCTTCTTGATGATGCTTCGGGATAAAGCATATTTTGGGTCGTCGGCTTCGACTTCACCTATCGGTTCTTGAGTGGGGTCGACGATTGCTGGAGTCAGAGGAGTTGTATGTTGCTGTGGTTCTACTGTTGGTTGTTGTGGTTCTGTCGCCCGGGGGCCGACTACTTTTACAGTCGGGGGTTTAACAGTGATGTGTACCTGACTAGTGGGCATGGTCGGGGTGTCCTCCAACACAAATGTGCTGATGTATAGATTTAGCTCGTAGTCCTCTTCTTTTTCCTGGTCAGTGAGGGGTTCTATGATAGAGAAGTCGACCTGTTTCGCGGTCTCTGGAATGGGTATCTTTGTCTGCGCTTGTCTGGTCAACTCTCGAAAAATCTGCTCGACTGTTGGATAGTAGTCGAGGTCCTGTGCTTTGGGATCCTGACCTCGCATGTACCATACTGATGTATATTCAAGTTCTAAATGGATGTGAGACTCAGCAGGGAGGTTTCATTGGATGTTCTGGGGCACCATCCACCTCGTCGTGCGCACCTTGAGCTGCTGGAACCAGTTCTCCAGGAATAATTTCCCCTGTGCTAGTTCATGTAGGGTGCCTTTTTGTGAAAAGGGCTTAAATCGGTGCATATGGAAATTGGTCGGCTCCCGGAAGACTGGGCTACCTTCGGGACAAATGTTATACATAAAAATCCAGATAATGAGAGAGGGGAACTTGATCATACCTCCCGTCTCCTGGTAGTGTTCACAGATGGTTTTGATCATGTCCGTAACATAATCTCCCCATCGGTAGATCCGACCATCGGTCGCGATTGTGTCGACCACTTCCAACATTTCTAGTTTAAGGTCGCCGCCCCGACCTGCCAAAGTAAGGGTGATTGCTATGATTTTAGCCATGATTTGTGGCGTCCTTGTCGCAATATGTCCGATCATCAGCCCTTTGGAATTTTTGCCCGATGGTGAGCCTGTAAGTTCTTGGACTAACCCATATTTGATGCCAATAGGTACAGGGCTGCCTTGGTTGGACAGACCCGTAAGTTTGGAGATAACATCCTCGGTGATATCAATCGGCTGGTCGAAGTAAAACTAGCCATTATGGTAGCGACTGATAATGAATTTAACAGCGGCTTCCTTCGTCCCACCAAAGCTTGCCATCAGTGGTGCATTAGGATAGTTGAAAATGCCGCTCTTCCGAATTTTCTCAGCAGCCTGGGTCATTCAATTGTCGACAAAGGCCCACTCTTGGATCTCTTGCCAGAGTTTCTGAAATGGCCCCTCCTGGACCTTTCCGTTTTTTATGTTCTTGAGACGGTTGAGCAAGCGGGTGTCCTTGGCTTGCAACTCCTTTGCCTTGGCCGCAGCTCTGGTTAATTTTGGTGCCATTGTGTCAGACTGGTCATATTTTTGATAGGGTTCTTGTCCTTTGGTCGACTGAGATTGCAGGTGCTCTGATGAAAATGGGTGTGGTGAATGAACCTTAGATGGTCCATGATTTATAGGCGGGGATGGGGTTGAGTGTCGAAATGGGTGTATTAATGGCGGACTTGACAGTCCAACTGCAATACTCGAGTGCGACTTAATGGAGGATTTGTTTCGGCGCTTGAGGCCATTAATGCGTGATGGGACTTTTGAATTCGATGGTTGGTGTCGTGGGTGAAAACGGTCGGCCTGACTGGTCAATGAAGATGGTCGATGGTGGTGATGTCGGTGGTCGAGGTAGTGAGTTGTTGTCATGGCTTGTTGTCGGATGTATTATTTTGTTTTGGAATTTTTCTGTCTTTTTATAGGTTTTGGTTTACGGTTAAGGTCGTTATTTGATTTTTTTTTTCATTTTTTGTAGCGTTTGAGTCGGGCTCCATTAACAAGCTTCCGGAATACTAGGCCCTGTAACGTTTTCAGTAAGACTAAACCGTTGGGATGTATTTCTTCAAAAACGTAAGGTCCCATCCATTTTGTGTGTAATTTCTTGGGTTTTCCCTTAACTCGACTGTTATACAGTAAAGCAAGGTCGCCGAACGAGAGGTTTTTTTTTTTGATGTTACGGTCGTGCCAGGCTTTTTGTTGTTGTTTGTGAATTTCCTGATGTTGAATAGCCATGATTCTATGCTCTTCTATCTTACTGAGTTGAAATAGTCGGTCCTTTCTTTCCTGTTCGACATCGACATGTAGTATCTGTGCAATAATAGGTGCCTCCTGTCAGAAATGTAGGGGGACGACTACTTCCTGCCCGTAGACTAGTCGAAAGGGTGTTTGATCTGTCGACTGCTTATATGATGTCCGATATGCCCAGCGAACCACGGGTATTTTCTCATCCCAGTCATCTTTGTTGGTGTTGCATATTTTGGTCAACCCTTTGGTTAGTGTTTTGTTAAAAGCTTCAATGGCACCGTTCGACTGGGGATGATATGCAGTGCTTCGTCGGTGGTCGATGTGAAATTGGTCGGTCAAGTTTTTGATGGTTTTGTTGATAAAGTGTGATCCTTGGTCGCTAATCAATGTGAGTGGGCATCCAAATCGGGTGATAATGTCTTCGTAGATAAACTTAGCAGCTACCTCACTTGAACATGTATCGACGGGTTCAGCTTCTGCCCATTTGGTGACATATTCTACTGTCGTGATAATATATCTTGCACCTGATCGTTTGGCTGGGATAGGAAAAGGTCCTATGAAGTCTATAGCCCAAATTTCGAAGGTGAGACTAGGGTTTACAGATATCAAGGGAATTTCTGTACTTGGAAGAGGTCGACCAAGTCGTTGACATCTATCGCATCGACTAACAAAGTTTTTGCAATCCTTGTGGATGGTCAGCCACCATAAGCCCGACTGTTGGATTTTTCTTGCAGTTGTATCCGCTTGAAAATGTCCTCCGACAGGTCCATAGTGTGCTTCGTGTATGATTTGTTCTTTCTCATGGTTGAGTACACAACGTCTTAGAATGTCGTCTAACCCCATTTTGTACAAAAATCCATTGATGAGGCTGTAGGGTGCATCCTTCATAGCTAGGATTTGTTTCTTCTTGGTGTTCAGACCTTCGGGTTCCTGACCTGTCTCCAAGAACTGAGAGATTTCTTCTAGTTCTTAGGGTACTACTTCTATGTGAAATAGATGTGCGTCTGGAAAATCGTCATCGATTCCAGTCGGTTCCTCCCCTGTGTCGATACATGATAGGTGGTCGGGTCCAACATTTAGCTTCCTTGGTCGGACTACTACTTCAAACTCAAATTCTTGAAAAAGAAGTAACCATCGACAGATTCTTCCATGATGAAGGGGTTTATTAACAAGGTACTTCAAGGCTTGATGATCGGTATACAATATAAAAGGGTTGGCCAATAGGTAATGTCGATACTTCTGGAGAGCAAAGACCATACCTAGGGCTTCTCGTTCAGTGGTTGAGTAGTTCCTTTCAGCTTTATTTAGTTTTTGACTGCTGTATACGATAGGGTAATCCATCCCATCATCCCCTGGTTGAGTAAGGATAGCTCCTATTGCAATGCCTGATGCATCAATATGCACATGAAATTTAGTCGACCAGTTTGGAAATTTAAGTATGGGCGCTTCGACCATTTTTCTTTTCAATTTTTCAAAGGATATTTGGCATTCCTTTATCCATATAAACTCCTGATCATCTTTTAGCAGTTCCTCCAGAGGCTAAGTCATATCTGAATAATGTCTGATGAATTTCCTATAGTATCCTATATGGCCCAATAACACTCGGACCTGTTTAGGGTTTATTGGGGGTTTTAGGTCTAGGATGATTTTTATTTTGGTAAAGTCGACCTTTATACCGTCTTTGCAGACAATATGTCCTAAGAGTATGCCTATGGGAGTCATAAAAGTACATTTCTTAATATTTAAGGAGAGCTGTATCTGTCGACATCTCTCCAGCATAAGTCGGAGCCATGTGCAGTGGTCCTTTAGGGTGGAATATATGGTCCAGTCATCGAAGTATACTGCCATGGTCTTATAGATATACTCTTGGAATGTTTTGACCACAATTCATGAGAATACTGCAGGTGCATTCTTCAACCCAAAAGGCATAACTCTATAGGTGAAGGATCCAAATTCACATACAAATGTTGTTTTCTTTTGATCCTCTTTCGCTATGGGTACCTGATTATACCCTGAAAATCCATCTGTAAATGAATAACATTCATGGCCTGCAAATTCATTCAGGATTTCATCAGCATAAGGGGTGGGAAATGGATCTGTGAGTGTGACTTTGTTGAGCTCCCTAAAGTCGACACAAATTCGTAATCTGGTCGGGTCATGTTTCTTTGGCTGTACGACCATGGGACTTTCCCATTCCGACTGGTCGATGGGGTAAATAATTCCTGCTGCTAACATGTTGTCTATTTCCTTCTTAACTATCTCCTTATATTTATGGGCTAGTTTGTAAGGTCGTTTCTTGACAGGTCGGACATCAGGTTTAGTATCTATTTTCATTTCTCCCATTTCTTGTACTAACCCTTTTAAGTCTTTGTAATCCCTTGCAAAGACATCTTGGAATTCTTTCAGTAAGTTGATGATTTCAGTGGTTTGGTGTTCGTTCCAGTAGTCTCCAATCTTAGCTATTTTTGGACAGTCGTCATTTGAAATGTCGACCTCCTTAGTTTTCACTTTGGCATCCAGCCACTCTGGTGCTTTAGCTTCATTGATCAGCCAACTTCCTTCTTGAAACTGTGAAAATGTATCCAGAAAGTCGGCTGCAGTCATTCTGTCTAAGTCTGGTTTGTCGGTGGTCTCAACTTTCAGGATTGAGCAGACCGGTTTGGTTGTTTCAATGTGGTCGGTCTTCCATATAAAACTCTTACCTTCTGTGTGCTCGTTTTCTAAGTGTAAGCGGGTTGACTGTGATTTTGATTCATCTTGTATCTTGTTACAGTCCTTGATTTGTCGATGGTCTTGGATGGGTTGTTTTTCTGTCAGTTGAAGAAACTTTTTGATTTAGTGTGCTGTCTCAGCCAACTTTGTGTTTTGAGGAATGAACTGGAAGTCCTTAATAAAATTTGCTTCAAGTTCAGGCAAAAAGAATGTTTCTCCTCTAGCCTCCTCCATTTTATACCATTTAGTATGCAATTCGGCTAGGGTTGAAGGGAACAGATGTGGCCATGCTCGCTCATCTTTGTGTCCAAGCCGTCTCCATTCCTTTTCAAAAAGCTTGATGTGTTCTTCTGGGTCTTGGCCTTGGACAAAGATAGGGATTTGAGCTTCCTGAGTTAGCTTTTTCCCACCAAATCATTCGACAAAGAAAGTTGAAGAAATTGTCCAGGTCTACAATTTTGTCTGATGGGTGTTCCACCATCTAGCTGCTTGGCCTGTAAATATTTCCACTAAGCTTTTAAGTCTGCCATGTTCTCCAATATTTTTAGATACTTGTTCAATGTGCATTATTGGGGATTCTCTTTCCTTATACCTGGGCAGTTGGGTTTTATGTAAGTTGGTCGGTTGTAATGTAGGTCGTTCCCAGATTTTTTTTTCAAAGACTTTGGGGATAATCGATATAGTGAAGCACTGTCGGGTGGGGTTTTTATGTACCTTTTGTACAGTCCAGCACCCTCTTGCTTGTGTTTCATAATTTTCCATCTCCCAGTCATATAATTCAGCATCTGAATTGTAACCAATTAAGTCTTGGTTACCTAAATGAAGCACCCCATAAATTTTTGGCTCGGTATAGTCCGTATTATTATGAATCTGGTAAAGTTATATGATATCGACTTCCTCATCAATTGGTTCGGTCCAAGGTGCTCCTTGAGAAGGATTAATGGGTACGATGACTTTTTGACCATTTCCTTTTAACTTAATTCGTTCTTTGTCTAGGGATATGGAGGCTTTCATCTTTCGTCCCCAAGTTCGACCAACTAGCGCTGGGAAGGAGCTAGATCCTTCTTTTGGGTCGATGATTTCAAAATCAACCTTAGTCGAGATTCCTTTGATGGTCATGTCGACATCTTTCCAAACCCCAATGGGTTCATTGAGGCCTTGGTCGACGAGTTTGAGGTAAATGCCTGACTCATAGAGTCAAGTTCGGCCCATCTTTTCCCATGTATCTCTGGTCATGATATTTACCTGAGACCCGAAATCGAGCACCACTTGTCGGACGTGATAACCTTCGATTTCCAGGTCGACAAGTGGGTCGACATCGTTTTTGTCTTTTTGATTGAGGCTACAAATGTTCTTAGTTTGTTTTCCATAGTTAGTGATTTTTATTTCGTGTAATAAATCAATAAACTGGGCTATGGATTTGTCGGTTTGGATGAGATGAGTTAATTGTTGTGTCGTGCTAAGTCGACTGGTAATAATGTCTTCTTGTTGTGCAATGTCTTGAAATATGTGTGTGGCTTCTTGATAAGTTTTTTTTTCCTTCAGAGGATCCAGATAACCATTTGTGGTTTTAATTTTACTAATTTGGGGGTTATCAGGCCCTGTTTTTGTGCCTTGGCGAGTGACAATATGCAGATTTTTAGTGGTTAATATATCATGCTTTTGTACACAAGACAAGACATTAACATTATTTTTATTATTGATTTTTTCTAACATGGTAGGACAATCCTCCAGAGAGTGATCGCCTACCCCACAATGCGTACAGAATTTAAGGTCAGTTCTGTCCTTGTAAGGACAGTCTGCACATATGTGTCCTTCTTTATAGCAGATGAAGCACTGGCTAGATCGACGTGGTCGGAAGTCGCGATTCCCGACGAATCGACCTCTTCCTCAAAACCCTTGTCATTGATTGTCGTACCGTCGCTGATATCGTCGGCCTTCATATCATTTCCCATTCTGGTCATTGGTATTATTTTTCGCATTTCTCTGCGCCACTACATTCGTCTGGTAGACCACCTAATAGTTCTGTTTGTTTTTCAGGTTTAGTTGACAGTCGGCCCTATTGTGACTTTTTGTCTCGCAGATGGCGCACCAGGAAGCTTTTACATTCTTCATGTTAAATGCACATTCCTTCGTAGAATGATCTCCGGTCTCCTGGAAAATATCACAAAAGACTATAGTTTGCACAAATCGGACGTCTTGTCGGCTGTATTCATGTCGACAATTATCTTTTGTGTGTCCGAGCGATGAACATTTTGTACACCAGATGTATTGATTTTTGAGGGAGAGTTCTTTCAAGGACTTCTGGACACTTTCTAGCTGTTCTTCAATCCTGTGGTCCATCGGATAGGCAGGTATATTTTCATCCATTTCCACCTGTAGAGCTTTGTTCAGCGCATCTTCATATGTCTTGAAAGTTTCCAGACTGATGTGTCTGTGGATTTTTTGTGATAAGCCTGCAAGAAACCATTGAATTAGCAATTGTTCATCAATAACATAATCTAATTGACTCAATAGGTCCTTCCAGCGTTTGTCGTAATCGCGGACAGTCTCCCCTGGCTTTTGCTGCGTTGTCTTGAGATTTTTAGCGGCCACGTGCTTAGCGTCTGGGGTCTTGAAAAAGGATAAGAACTATGCTTTAATTTCAGCTTTCATTGCTCTGGGTTGCCATTCTGAAAATGTCATATACCAAGTTAGAGCCCTTTTCCGTAAGGCTCCTGCGAACTGAGCCATCTGTCGGTCTTGATCCTTCACCTGGTTTGCATCCCAGATGGACTCTACGACGAACCAATGCCGTCTGAGATCTTCATCCCCCTCGTAGAGAGGAATGTGAATGGTTCCATGACCCATGTCTGAGTCGCTTTCACTACTCTCAGAATTCGGTGGGGTCGGAGGTGTGGGTGGTGGTGAAAGTGGTGGGATTGCTGATGTAGCTGCTCCTACGGAATTTTGGTCGACGGAACTGGTACCACCATCGATGGTCGATTCGTCATCGACGAACAGTGGGTTGTTGTATATTTCTACTGTTGATGGTCCACTGAAATCTTGTGTTCGTAGGTCTGCGTGTTCTAGTCCTTCAAAAGCTGTACTTGGAGGGGGGGGGTGCTCCTTCATGTGTCGGTAAGAGAAAGTGGATACTTCGAAAGGATGGTGCCGTTTGAAAGGTCACCCAGTTCCCTTCGACCAGTCGGTGTATGACAAGATGTCGTCCTGAGTATGGTTCGTCACCTAGTCGGCTCCAGATAGTAATGTCACCAACTGATAGTTGGAGGTCTTCTTCAACAATATTATGTATTCTAGTATACGGATTGGTCAGGGAAAGGGTTATTCCGTCGTCGGGAGCTCTTAATTGGAGAGCTTCTGCCTGCTCTATCCACACTTCTTCCTCTGTAGGGGACACCTTTTGTTCGACGCCCTCTTCACGGTCGGTCGCCCTAGGGTTTTGTTCTCTGCTCAGACCTTCGGCTCTTTCGCATCTGGCTTCCCTTCTCTGCTGCCTTTCGTCCCTTTCTCGTGTCTAAATGTCCGAAATACTTTCGTACTATACTATTGTCTTCAGGTCCTCTACAGTCAACTTTTCATCACTAGTGAAAGCTATCTGTTTTTAGGTCGACTAGGATCCACTATAATCTACCTCCAACACATGACTAGCTACCCCCCCATAGCCTACTCGACGCTTTTAGAAAGCCCGGATAGTTCAAATCACTTGCTCAGGAAGTATTCCCACTCCCTTTCTGCAATAAATCTCTCCCACTTCTTTTGTTTTTCCGCCCAGTTGGTGTTTGGTGGCTGTTCGCACAGGGGTGGTCGAGGTTCGACGATGTGTCTTGCTCCATTCTCTATCAAGAATTTGAACAGCAAGGTCGGCAGGGAGCACAAGAGTTGTTCGGTGAAATATGTGTAGAATTTGGCATTGACAGTTTCCACTGACGTCCTGTCTTCGACCACTTTCTCCTCACAGAAGTCATCGACGATTTTCTCGAACCACTCCGACAGATTTGTACGTCCCCCTCGGAATAGTTTATCTAGCAACTGCTATTCTTTAGTCACGTCCGGTCTTTTCATCCAGAAGCTGCTTCAACATTTGTGGTACAGACTCGACAAATTTTTCATGTGTCTCTGTGAAAAATCTGGCTCTAGCTTCAGCGACTGTTAATCTGTTTCGTCGAGCGAAATTTTGCAAGTAGTTCTCAACTTTACGGTTCCACCAGTCCTTGATTTCCTTCTCTGTTATCATATGTGAACCTATATTTTAGACATGTACTACCGGCAATGGAACCAATGTTGTAATCTCACAGATCACATAAGGTTACCAATAATACATACTAAAACATAACCATAAATAAGAGACAAGAGACAAGAACATATAGGAAACAGATTATATTAATGTAATGAGTTCATACAAGGCACAGAACTGAACTGAGTTCTTGCTTGGCTCAATAGCCTAATATATACCAGTTACAAATAGTTACAAAAAATAACTTCATATCGGTTCAGTGAACCGACACGACTGTTAGTTAAATCGACTAATCTTTTAGTTTAGTCAGCCGACCGACTTAGTCGGCTGATCGACTAGTCGGCCCATCGACTTAGTCGGCTGACTAAGTCGGTCTTCGTTCAAGTCGATTTATGTCAACTTGCTCCTTCTATAGATGGCCAACATAAATTTCAAGAAAGAATATGAGGTTCTTTCTCAAATAAATGGTGGGACTACAAGAAACTCCCAGACCTAAGGGATGACTCATGACATGGGTACCAAATAGAAAAGCGGGATCTAGCTAGGGAATTGATGAATAGGAAGGATCTACCACTTACGTAATGCCACTTCTAGCAGTATTGTGAAGGTTTTGTAACATTATGAAGTGGGTCCATACCTATACTTAAGGTGACATGGGCATAGGATGATGCTTGATGCTTACAAAAAAGTGATCCTATCCTATATGCTAGTTCAAAATTATACTTTTCATGAAAATGAATGGGTCAAATCCTCAAAGAGAGTGTACAAAAATGTACCCTACATGAAAATAATATTAGTCTAAAACATCTGGAAACAATCAATAAAGAGTCCAAACTATAGGATATTGGGAGGATTGATCATGGCAACTGCATTCAAAGGAAACAATGTGGTGGACGATGGGACATAAGAAGGAATGTAAGGTGGAGACCCAACGTTCATGTATCCACTACCACCCCCATCAGAAAAAACACTAGTGTTAATATCGGGTGAAGGAAGTGAAAATCCTCCCACAAATGGAGTAGAGGGTAGAATATGACCAGTACCACTCCTAAATCTCTGAGAAAGGTAAGGGGGTGTGGTGACCCCCAATACAACACCAGGGTCCATAATAGGAACTGGAGAAGGTGACAAGATACTAGTAGTGATATTAGGCATGTTGAACATAAAAGGACCCAAACTCAAGAGAACATAAATATACTCAAGTAATCACAATCCCTAAAGCCAACTAATGCGTAAAGAGCACACCACTAAGAAAATCTAAGTCAGATGCAAACAAGACAATAGGGAGGATAATTGATCTCCTAAATGTAGTAGGTATGTCTCAAGTGGGAGAGGCATGAAAATCCCATACACTACAAGAAGAGGTGTGTAACCAATTATAGTGGCCATCAGCTTCAATTTGTAGAGTGACTGTGTTGTCCAACTCCTACCTGGAAAGGACACTCATAGAATAACCTCTGAAAGTTCACCTTGTGATACTGAAGTAAGGAAACTAAGGTCATCCCAATATAAATAATGCTTAGGCAGACACTCACAGGAAAGATCTACCATATGGGAAGGGTAACAAATCTTGAAACTCGAAAGCACCAAAGGTACCTCAAAATCCCTCAGATGCGAATAAGATCCTGGAAATATATTTGGTGCTGCATAGAGAGTGGGAAGGGGATATCCCCACCACAAATGTGTACACTTCCTCATGCTTAAATCCTATGTAAGAGGAGCCTCTTGAGAACACTAATTATATCAAGTATTTGTCTTCTCACCTGGACAGACACTTAATTGCTTTGTTTTGTAGTCTTGGAAAAATTTACTCACGACACCCTATTGCAAGACTCTACAACCTAAGCTTGTTGGTGTACCTCTATCAAAGAAAATTGTGTAATAAATTTTATGTTAAGCATTCATTTTAAGGGTTGTGATTACTCAAAGTAAATTATCATGCAACTAGTGATGTTATGACTCAGTAGTGAAATAAATATGCATACATAAAAAATAATGCCAAGTGAAATTTGTATTTAAATATGAAGAAAGGGGTATGCCACTACATGAAATGCAAAAAAAAATCATTCCTTTTCAAATTCCAATGCAATTATTCCTATATGAAATCCTAAACACAACTCTCATCCAAGCAATCCAATGCAAGTACCTCCTTAAGTCCATATCTGAGATGCAAGTAAGAATGAAACTATATAATTATTTTGTATTTTCAATATAAAAGAATGAAAATGCAATAAAAGTCATTAAAAGTCTCAGTCTCTGTATCAAGCATCAAACACAAGCCAAGAAAGACACCAAGACAAAAAGACTAATGCATTAATGGAAAAACAAAAAAGGAGATAAATGACTAGAACTACTTTCAAATAAAAATCAATGAAAAAGGGGTCTCTGGTCATAAAAGAAGCAATCAATAGACAACATCAGTACCCAGGAAGACCCAGCCACACTCACAACCAACCAAGAATTTTCCCACATGAAAAAATCAACTGAAGGAGAGGATGTATGTGACTGTTGAAAGAATAGTGGCGTATGTACACGACTAGGTAGAATAAATCCTATGTATATATGCGACTGTACATACTCTAATCTGCGTATACAGAGAATAAAGTGGTAAAAATAATGCCAATGTTCAAACCACTCTAGGGGAGTTTCAATGGATGAACATACTACTAAATTTGACACAGAAATGGGGAGAAACAAAGAGAAAATTGAGTGAAAAATTGCACCCACAACCCCACCAAAAAGGAAAATCCCCAACAGAGTCGCCAATTCTGTTACGGAGATAAATTCCTATGGCTTGGGGTAGACCACAATAGACTATATGACACTAGAAATAAACCTATTTCCATATGAAATAGAGATAATCAAATCTAACACTAAAGTATAGAATGCGTATCTTATTCTAGAAGGTTGTAGTTCATCCCTGTTGAGCTTTTAATCATGCTTGTACCTACATTCCATTCTCAACAACAAAAATATATACACGCATGATATATGTTAAGTGTGAGGCCTACTCTAGCATATATAAAATCGATATATATATAAATTTAAGTAACTACATCCATGGATAAAGACAATCCATAGTTACACACATACAATGGACGATAAATGGATATTTATATTAATAAAACAAGGATACAAGTGACAAACATTGTATGCACCTTGTCGAAACAGAGAAATCGATTCCTCCACCTGGGCCTCCACCACTTCAATACTCCATCTCAATGGAAAGCTCACAAGACAATGGAAAGGTTGGGAAGAGCATCAATGGCTACTCAATAGGACAAAGGGATGCAGACTCAAGTATGTATGAATGGGGCACAATTCCACTATAGCTTCCTTGCTCTCATAAATTCTTCTCTTCTAATGCATCCAAGAGGCTCAATATATAACCCTTCCATAGGAAGTGAAGGGTCGATTCAGAGCATTTTCAGGAATATGGAAGGCCAAAGGTCAATTTATTCATGAATTGATGAAGAAAAATCCAAATATATTTTTTAGCACATTTCCCGATGTACGCAGGCCATAGTGGGACAAGATGCATGTACACTATAACACCCCGGTTTTGACCCTAAGGGGGAGGGGAATGTGTTCCCTGGTTTCGATCCCATTGTATTGAATTGCACATGATGTAAATATTTTTATTTGATAATGGCATGGAGCTCAAGGAAAAGTCCCCACCATCGATTTAGTGTCTTATGTATCGGTGATTAAAATCGACGTCGATGGTTTATGTGCTAGCCAGGCACAATATGTTTTGAGACATCATGTAAAAATGAAAATTAATAAAAATACCACAACTAGATATGTGCCACAAGGTGAAAGAGATGGGTGCATGATTTCACAAGGAATAGGGAGTGGAAAATATTCAAACCCTTGAGCCAATGGGGAAATCCAATGTCAAAGGGAGAACCCATAAAGCTGTCAACTACCCATTTTTTCTTGTTGTGCCAATCATTTATTTCAGCCAGAAATTGGTTGAGGAAGTTATTTCCTTAGGATGGGAAAGGTATGGAGGTCAAATTCGAATTGGTAAGACCACCCATTTTGGAAAAATGTGTTTTCACTTAGTAGGCAAGTAAGAGCCCAGAAATTGGGACCTCACCCATTCTCATTCACGTTTGGGCTCCCTCTCACAACTGAAGGTGGATGAGCTCTCTCCTTCATGATTTTCTTGCCATTTTCTTCACTTATCCATGCCCATAATTTGTTTGTATGTGTTTCTGGGAGAATGGGAATAAGGGAACCACGATTTTGGGGTTTGAAGAGGCCAATTTTTCCCATGTGGAGAGTTTCCCTCACGTTCCTCTGTCATTTCCTAAATTTCTCCAAACTGGGGAAACCATTTTTGTATTGTTCAACTAATTGGGAGAACAGAGCCACGTTTTGGGGGTTTATAGAGACCATACTTGTTCCCGTAATGCCATAGGCATTGTCTGAATTCAGATTCATGATTTGGGTGTAAATAGAGGTCATTTTTGCTCTTGTAATGTCCATGAGCATTTCCTGAATATGGATTTTCTCCCCTAGGTTTTTTTTCCCCATCTTCCATTTTTGTTTGTAGTTTCCAAACATTTCTCTACAACCCAAAAGTTCTATTTTGTTGGGAAGTGCATCGTTGTGTTGGCCTAGCCGCGTAAGTCCAAGGAACCCATATGTTAGTGGGTTTGGCTATGTTTTGGTGTGAAGGTTGGCTTGGCTGAGAAAGTCCAAGGAACCCATATGTTAATTGGCTTACTGTGTTTTGATGTAAGGGTTTTCTTGGTTGTGTAAGTCCAAGGAACCCATGTGTTATCATCTTATTGCCTTAGTACCCCGTGAAACCCAATTGTTTATTGGTTGGGTTGGATAGTCTGTGAAACCCAGTTGTGTGTTGTCTTTACTATGTGTGTATGGTCTTACTGTGTGTAATCCTGTTGTTCCCTAGTTCCTTGTGGAAATCATGCCCAACTTTAGGGTGGCAGTGATGTTGATAGATTTATGAGCACACTGGCCTATGGTTGGGTGGAACATTGCAATGACATAGCTAGTTGTGGGGAAGATTCTTCTCAAGGTAAGAATAATTGTGTGCTTAATATTTGTAAACTATGTATTTTATGAATTAATATGATCATGTGGAATGCTTGAATGATGTTGAGAGATTGATGAGCACACTGGCCTATGGTTGGGTGGTACGTTGTAGCGACATAGCTAGTTGCGGGGAATATTCTTCTCAAGGTAAGAATAATTGTGTGCTTAATCTCTATAAACTATGTATTTTATGAATTAATATGAACATGTGGAATGCTTGAATGAATGTGTTTTTCTTTCGCTATGTATTTACACGTATAATGCATTTGTGTATGTATTTTATGTTCAATGCATTTTCATTTTTTACGGTCATGGGGCTAGATTTCCTATTTTGAGAGAAACAGTGTAGCTCATGTCCTCTCCATCGTCGGGGTGAGGGGAGGGGATGTGACATACATGCGGGTCATAGTGGAGCAAGCTGTGTATGCCCATAAATAAGAATTTTTAAGGGTATTTTCTGGACCATCAAATTTTATAATGAGAAAAGGGGGTCCAAGGGGTCTGCATAGGGATAGGGAAGGTCATAAAGACATGATATACCTCATGTGGTAAAATCAGCTATAACACCCCTCCAGAAGAGAAGGTGATGAAGATAGGTGAAGCCATTCAAGGCTTCTGTGCTAATATGGAGGAGCTTGTGGTGAAGCAATAGACAAAGACACCAACATAGGTCAAATCATAGTGAGAAAATAGACAAGAGAGACTGAATATTACAATAGGAAATATTAGTAGCTTAGAGTTAAAATGTAAAAATTTACATGAAAAAAGTACTCATGTATGGGCACAGTTGATCATAGATGAACAATTGAAGGAAGTATATCAAATATTCTAGGATATGAAATATATAGAGTTAAAGATGCACCATAGTTTGACTACCCTATCAGTCTCGGAGAAGATGGCCAAGATGGGAAAATATAGAAAACAACAGATGGAAGTAAGAAAGATCTGAGAAGAGTGACAGCAAATCGCCAACAAGATATAGTCATTACAATATGAATCCATTTAGGTTGCAGAAAATTTTTCACATGTGCAGGGAAAAGTTAAGGAAGTTGTTGAGGAATGCACAAAAACCTTGAAGTTAATTCTCAATGAGAAGATGGGAGAATAAATTTTGGCAAAGGGAACAGAAATGAAGGAAAAGGTCGTGACTACACATGCAACCATGTAGAAGTTAGAAGCAATAGTTTAACCAAAGAAGCAATTAAAATTGTGAGAAAGATAAGATACTCAATTTTTGGATGACTGAATAAGTTCGCTCGAGACGAGCCATGGGTGAGTGTTATGGGCATGTTAGAATCAAATCAAATAAGAACCAGTTTTGGGAAGCAAATGCAAGGGTGTGGATTATGCATATGTAACAAAGGGATGTAAGAGAACAAAAAATGGAAAGTAGTTAGGCTGGTGGTCCATTAGACATATTTTTGCGTCTACTTGTGGGATTTCCCCCCCATCTAAAAAATTATAAATAGAGATATAGAGTAGCTCTAATACTATGAATGATTAGAGGCTTAATGCTAGGAAGAAGAACATGATGAAAATATAGCTACATGATATTTCTTACAAGCATGCACAAGGAAAATAGAGAGAAGAATAATGATACTGAATATAAGAGAAGTGTTGCACCTAGAAATTCCACATTTCCTGTTAGCCTTTCAGATATCCTGACCTAAAACACCTTGGTTGGATTTTTTCCATATTTTGAAAGGGTGGCACCTTTCTCCTCTTTGCATAGAGCACCAAGGTGCTTTCCATTGTGGAGCAAGGAGCATTGGTCCACCTTTTCTTTGGAAACAAATTAGTTTAGTGCCTTTACCCCTTTAGCTTAGTGTGCCAAAAGACCAAAAAGAGGAAAAAAGAAGCTTCTGGAAGCTTCCTTGCAGTAGCCTCCACGGATTCATTTCCTATTTTCTTGGGAGAGGTGGCATCCACCTCCCTCACCTGTTGGGATCACCTCCTATCCATTCCCCAAGTCAATATCATGTGTTTTGGGCCTATAAATGAAGCCTTCATGATGTGAGTGAAGGAGGCCAAAATAAATTACCCTTATGCTGTTGGATTGAAGTTTGAGTTAGAGGAAAATAGAGTTGGATTGTGTGTGAAGAGAAACTCATAGTTGTGAAGGATTGTAGATTTATTGTAGAGGTTGAAGCCATCAACATCAATGCTTAGTTGTAACTTCACTCTCTCATTATTTAATACAAAAGTATTCCCCTTTCGTATATTTGATGTGTTGTTAATTTCAGTTGAATATTATCGAATTCCTTGATCACTAGTATAGGTAATTAGTTTATCATGATACTATGATCTTTTGTTTTTTCTTATAATATGTTTTGTAGGTGCTAAACATTGTAAGTACTTTTTGGAACAAGGACAAGGAAAATTAGGTCTGAGGTATGGTTTTATTTCATGTTGTTTAATTGATTACTTAAGGAAATGATATACTATTGTGCTCTTTTGTTCTACACTTGTGATTTATAGGGTAGAGGAACAAACAGTGTTCGCGCTGATTGCATAATTCATGATAAAAAAAATGGTGAATTTGTTCGGGAAAGTATAATACAGTCAAATATGGGGTAGATCTAGTCATATCTGGTGCAGATCTGGTCATATATACAATTTTTAGTAACCATCTCGCTATGAAGGTCATTTTCTCTTCCTTTAGTCATTTTAGTTGATAAGGTGAGCGATCTATCTTACTGTTCCAATTATTGCCTCTATTTTGGGAGTGGTGTTCACTCTTTGCAATCCAACTTAGCTCATTTTCTGTTTCTCCTACAGATCCTTAGTTTTTTTTAATCTACTAATTAGTTGACGCACTTACCTTCAATTGACAGAGCGTCGATTCCTTCAAGGTGCATTTTTCCTCTTGACACAGAGCACCAACAACACCTTTCTATAGATCACTTAAAGTGTCAACTATGCCTTAATGCAGAAGACCAAGTGTGTCGATCTCAGCTACAATGCTTTGGTGCAGTGCATTTCAGTGCAGTGAGGCAAGTACCATGAAAACATTGGATGAGATCCAAAATGGGTTATTTGAAGAATTCAAGAAGCCGAAGTCTAAGGCTCAGTACATTACTGAATTGAAAGAGATCAAAGAGTTCCCCAATGAAATGATTTGAGATTTTGATCGGCAGTTTAATACATTGATGGCTCGGGTCAGTTTTCAAATGAGCAATGTTCAACACGAATGGTTCATCGCCATGCTTATCCCACATATCAGACAACCACTAATGCAGCAAATGATAGTGACACAGAGTGAGGCTCTGGATATTGTGATGAAATTGGAGGCATCACCAATAGGAGAATCCACGGTCGGAATGAAACAGATTCAAGCACAGTTGGCCAATCTGACACTCCAACTACAAGATATCAAAAAGGCCAAGGAAGATGTGATGATATTTGGTGCACTCATTGCCATGCAGATGGACATACCAAGGATACATGCCCGACATTCCAGAATTATTTGTTATCGAGAGCCCCAAACCCATTGACTTGTGATGGTATACCATGGTGTCACATATGTCAGGTCTATGGGAATCGACATGAGAACTATGAATACATGCAGAAGATGGTTACCAAGGCAGAAAATATGTACTATACATTTTGTCGATCATTCAGACACGATGATAAAAACTGTCGAGCTTATGATTTGCTCGAGGAAAGAACATATGATTCATAATTTGTGAAAGGTGAGGACCCCTGGAAAATGCAAGTGCAGCCACAAGTGGTACAACTAGTAGTGCAGGTGCAGTATACACCACCACCCCAGATGCAGTTTATCCCTGCACAACCGCAGCAATATTTTACACCACAGCCATAGTTTGCACCTCAGCCACAGATTCTAGCACAACCATAGTATAATCATGCACCACTCATTCAGTCTTAGCCACAATATGTTCAAGCTATGCATGATGTCCAACAACAACCAAACCTACCGTAGCAGCAGATGGCCCAGTTGTAGTTTCAGTAAAGAGGAGTCTGAGGAGGATTTCATGGAGGATTTAGAGGATGAGGAGGAGGATGAGGTCGCAAATCAATCCAGTGTTACACCTATGGAGTATTTAGGTAGTATCAGAGGGATTTCCCTCATGCACATTGTACATACTCTGCGGCCAACGAACATAATGTTGAAAACTTCCCTCAGCTGATTGCAAAATGGCAGGCTGGAAACATTCCTTAGTTGGAGAACATGCAGAATTAGAATTAGTATATGTTCCAAGTACAGAACCCATCGATAATTCAGAATCAAATCCCACCGCAGAATCAGACCCAGAACCTACCCCAGACTCATAATCAGCCAATGAATCATCCATTAAATCAAAACCTAACATTGAACCTGAATCAAGGATTGATAGTTACAACAATTCAATCCGAATAGCAGATGAAGGATGTCAACGTTGGGGTTATCACTCGCACCGGTGCGATGACTGAAGAAGACGGACTATGGAAGCAAGTTCATCTCGCTAGCAAGAAAAAAGTAACATTTGATATTGTGAGGGAGAAAGAAACCTTCTTTGGGTCCAAGCATGCAATCGGGATAAATACAGGTAAGTTACCAATTATTGACATGCCTTTTTCTTTTGATCCATATGTAGAGGCAGGACCATCACGGCAGCATGGTACCTTGCGACAGTTCTTTGAAAGTTGTCTATCACTGGCAAGGGACCCTGATGCCCTTGTTTAGCTTAAGACATTATTGTACCACCCGGATAAGGCAGGGAAGGATTCTGCAATGAACTATTTGCAAAAGAAGTAGATAGGTAAGGAGATGAGGATGAATATCCAGATCAGAGATTATGAGGTTGATTCGGTCATTCTATATCTTGGATCAGACGTAAACATTCTAACCTATAAAACCTAGAAATTGATTGGAAATCCAACATTGGGATGGTCACCGGTATAGTTGCGACTAGCAAATCAGGCCAAGGTTCAGCCCATTGGTTGCATCTCAAACTTGGTTGTCGACATTGAAGGTATGAAAAAGCATGATAACTTTGATGTGATAGTAGTAAAAGATGGTGGTTCCTATCCCACACTGCTAGGGATTGGATGGGATAATCATAGCATGGAGTTTATCAAATTCAAAAAATGATTTATGACATTTGAAAACTAGGATGTCAAGGTCATTGCTCCTATGGACCCTCAAGAGGGACGTCAGTATATTGAACCTGTGAAGGATGAATTTGGTAGAAGTTGGGATCACGCTTATAAAAATATATCAAGACTATATCCATCCTACCATCGATGGCGAACTTGGATGGTGCAGGGCAAGTTCTTCATCCTCTGACTCTGATGATGCTCTAGAAAATTGGCAGAATAGGTTGCATGATGTATTATTTAGGAAATGCGGGTTGATTATAAAGTCTCTCCGGTGTGTTGCAACTAAGGTTTTTGAGTTTCCCATTTATGAAGGGATTCCAGCTCTACCTCAGTTCCTTACATAATTTGAAGAGAAAGTGTTTGAACCACAAAGGATATTGGCCCTAGATGTTGCGTTGAAGGCTACTCCAACTCGATGGTGGGTGACACACAAACAGATGATCCATGACTGGGAACACTACTGGAGATTGAAGATGGTGCACTTCAACGATTGAGAGGTATACCATGCTAGGAGATGTGACAAATGGAATGACCCCACCAATCATTTGATCGAGTTTCAAACTTTATGGGCGTCATGACCCAGAGATGAATGGGTTGATACTTTTGTTCACACTCTAGAAGAGATGCCGAGATCCTAGTATGTAGCGACAGAGTTGGAAAGAACTATCACCACTTGGGAGGAGTTGTCCATTTTCTTTGCGCACACATTTAGTTTCCAGGATGCCAACCCAGAGGTATGTAATTATTTACACATCATCTGTGACATAGTACTGAAAGTCATCCCTGTCGCATACCTAGTTGATCTACGTGCGCACTACTCGATACAATCCATGATGACATGCTACAACCTGTCTGGGGAGCCCGAAGATGATGATGAGTTGTGGAATGTTAATGTTCTGGAATCAGAAGGAAGTCGCAATGTTGCTGCACCCGACATATCTACGGATTCAATGAGTTAACCGTTGAAGATCCGAAAAGTCAACATTGGGTCAGAAGAGAACCCAAAAGTTGCCAATGTTAGGGACTACTAGGACGAGGAGACCATGGTCGAAATCAAGGACTTGCTAGATGAATTCCAGGACCTTTTTTCGACACGGTTTTTAGAGATGAAGGGGATTTTAGGAGACCTGGGGGAGATGAAAATCCTGTTGAAACCAGATGCAAAACCTATTCACCATAGGCCGTATCGATTGAACCCACGATACAAGGACCATGTGAAGGCTGAGCTAGACTGGATGTTGGATGTTCGGATCATTGATCCTGTAGAAGAATCAAAGTGGATAAGCCCTATGGTGGTCCCGGATAAAAATAACGGTGAAATCCACATTTATGTCGACCTAAGGAAGTTGAATGATGCATGTGTTCATGATATATTCCTAACCCCATTTACAGATGAATTTCTTGAAGGAGCAGGTGGCCAAGAGATGTATTCTTTCATGAATGGTTTTTTAGGATAGCACCAGATCCGGATTGCAGGGGATCGCCATAAGACCACATTTGTCACTGAATGGGGTTGTTTTCAATATATAGTCATGCCTTTTGGGTTGAAGAATGCACCAGCCATATTTTCTCAGGTAGTTGTCGATGTGTTTAAAGAATTTATTCAAAAGTTCCTGCAGATGTATATGGATGATTGGACTATCTATTGACTAATCAGGGACCATCTTGACAACTTGCAACTGATTCTAGAAAGGTGTTGACAACATCAAATCGCATTAAACTCTAAAAAGTGCACTTTCTGTGCGTCGTTTGGAATGCTACTTGGGCACATAGTATGCAAGGAAGGTCTATTGGTTGATCTAGCTAAGATCATGCTAATCCTCATTTTACCACCGCTGACAAATGTGAAGATGCTTCAGGCGACGATGGGGCATACGAGATAGTATCGCAAGTTTATCAAAGCATTAGAGGAAATTTGGGGTCTAAAATGGGCCTTATAAGAAAATGCACCAACAATAAATTTTGTGATTTGGAATTCAAGAACCAATAGAATTTCAATAAAATGAGTCAACCATAATGGTTGAATTGAAATATTTGTCATAAAAGAAAACTACTTTTTTTGTTCATATTTTCGACATATCTCCATGTGTTTTTACTCAAATTTCAAGCGGGAGATCTCGTTAGATGTGGAACTCAATTCCACATCCAACGAGTACCCACACTGCATACTTTTGATGGACCTCGCTACCCCAAAAATAAGAAATACCTGAAAAAACATGATGATGATGTCATCATCACGTTTTTTCAGGTATTTCTTGTTTTTGGGGTAGCGGGGTCTGTCAAAAGTATGCGGTGTGGGTACGCGTTGGATGTGTAATTCAATTTCATATCCAACAAGCTCTCTCGCTTAGAATGTGTGTAAAAACACATGGATATTTGTCAAAAATACGAACACAAAAAGTAGTTTTTTCATTCTTCCTCCAAAATTAATAACTATTATTTTATTATTTTAACTATTATTTAATTATTTTAAGTATTGTTTTATTATTTTCCTTAGGAGGCCCATTTTAGATCCCAAATTTCCTCTTATGGATACACTGTGATTACTACCCCTATGGAGAAGCTACTAAAGAAAGATACTGCACTTGAATGGAACCAGGAATGTCAAGGAAGTTTTGACGCATTGAAGGCCAAGATGGACTCTGCAACCATAATAGTTTTTCTAGATTGGAATAAGGAGTTTGTTGGAGGAGCAAGTCGATAAGTCGACTTGAACGATAGACAACTTAGTCAATCAGCCGACTAAGTCGGTCGGTTGACTAAACTAGAGATTAGGTCAGCCACCTAAGGTCATGTCTGTTCACCAAACCGATAGGTAGTTATTTTGTAACTATTTTGTAATCATATATATTAGGCTATTGAGCCAGATGAGAACTCGGTTCAGTTCTCTGTGTTGTATGGACCCATTCATGTAATATAATATGTTAATTCACCTACTTGTTCTTGTCTTTTGTCTCTGTTATGTATGTATGTTTTAGTCTATATTATTGGTAACCTCGTGTGATCTGTGAGTTTACAACATTGGTTCCATTGCCGGTAGTACATGTCTGTGATGTATGCAAATAGATGATATCAGAACAGGAGATTAAGGACTGGTGGGAACGTAAAGTTGCAAATTATTTACAGAATTACGCATGAAGAAACGGATCAACGACCACACAAGTGAAAGAAATATTATTTACAGAAACACATGAGAAGTTTGTAGAATTAGTGCCCCAACTTCTAAAAAAAATCCTAGATGAAAAAACCGGAAGTGACTAAAGAACAACAGTTGCTGGAAAAACAGATTTGAGGAGGAAGAACAAACTTGTCGGAGTGGTTCAAAAAAATCGCCGACGACTTCTGTGAGGAGCAAGTAGTGGAAGACAGAACTTCGGTGGAAACCATCAAGGAGAAATTTTACACAAACTTCATCGAGAAATTTCTGTGTTCCTTACCGACTTGCTGTTTAAATTCCTGATTGAGAAGGGAGTAGGTCATATTGTTGAAACTCATCCATCACTTCACAAACCGCCATTAAACCCTAACTGGGTGGAAAAGAAAAAGATGTGGGAAAAATTCATTGAACAAAGGGAGTGGGAATACTTCCTAAGCAAGTATACCAAACTATTCGGGCTTTATAAAAGTGTCAGGTAGGCTATGGTGGGGTAGCTGGTCGTATGTCGAGATAAAGTGGAGTGGAATCTAGCCGACTAGAAGTAGATACCAATCACCAGTAATGAGAAGTTGACCAAAAGGAAAATCAAGAAGATAGTATCACACAAAGGTATGTCGGACATTCAGAAAATAGAGAGGGAAGAAAGAAGAAAATCCTTAGCGCTGCAAAGAGGAATAAGTCCTAGGGCGACCGACCAGGAAAGAAATCCACCAGAGTCGGGTCATGAATGAAAAGAAGAAGGCTTCGAAGAAGAGGAATCCCCTACAGAGGAAAAACTGTGGATAGAGCAGCCAGAAGCTCTCAAATTAAGAGCTCCCCATGAAGGAACAACTCTCTCTCCGTTGAATCCACGTACCTGGATACAAACTATTGTCGAAGAGGACCTCTGACTAGGAGCTGGTGACTTTGGTATATGGAGTTGACTAGACGACGAGACGTACAGTGGAAGACACCTCATTATCCGTTGACCGAAAGAAAGAAATTGGGTTACCTTTCAAGCAGTACCCTCCAAATGAAGTATCCACTTACATTTACCGACACATGAAGGAGAACCCCCCCTACCAAATACAGCTTTGGAAGACACAGAACATTCAGAACTGCGAACAAATAGTACTAGTGGGATATTGACAAGATAAATCAACACTAACTGACTACTGGTAAAAGAAGAATCGACAACCGATAGGAATGAGAGTTTCATTGACCATAGTTCTGCAGTAACAAATTAGCCAATAACCCCACTGCCCCCACCACCACCACCCCCACCTCAACCACCGCCACCTACTGAAAGCAGCGATAGTGATTTCGACATGGGTCACGGGTCAACACACATTCCTCTATATGAGGGGGATGAGGACCCCAGATGACACTCATTCGTCTACAAGGTGACTTGGAAGGCTAACCAAGTTATGGATGAAGATAGACAGATGGCAGAGTTCACCGGTGCCTTAAGGAAAATGGAATTAACTTGGTATATGACCTTTTCTGAAAGACAACATCGAGCAACCAAAGCCAAGATCAACGTGCAATTTCTATCATTTTTCAAAGCTACAGATGAAAAACATCTGGCAGTGAAAAAACTTAAAACAATGTCACAGAAGCCAAGAGAAACTGTCTCCAACTATGATAAGCGATGGAAAGACCTCCTTAGCCAGCTGGACTATGTTATAGATGAACAATTACTAATCCAGTGGTTTCTTGCAGGTTTATCTCAGAAAGTCTGCCGACACATAAATCTGGAAATATTCAAGTCTTACGAAGATGGGCTTACAAAAGCTCTCCAAGTGGAAATGGATGAGGACATACCAGCATACTCCACTGATCACAGACTAGAAGAATAGCTTGAGAGTGTACAGAAGTATTTAAAGAAATTAAACCTCAAAAATCAGGATATCTGGTGCACAAAGTGCTCAACGGCCTGACATTCCGAAGACAACTGTCGACAGGAATACAGCCGACAGGACGTTCGATTCATGCATACGAAATATTTTTGCAACATTTTCTAGGAGCATGGATACCACTCGACAAAAGACTAGTCATTCAACATGAAGAATGGCAAGGCATCTTGGTGTGCAATCTGTAAAACTAAAAATCATAACATAGCTGACTTCCATTTGAACCTGAAGAACCGATAGAATTATCATGAAGTATGCCAAACCACTACAGTTGCACAAAATAATGAGCAAAACAACTTACCAAACAATCAAAATAGTCAGAGATATGACAATCGACGTGGAGGCTACGGAGGATGAGGTCAATTCCATGGGAATCGAGACAACCGACCATGTCAACCCATCCAATGCTTTACATTTTATAAGGAGGTACATCGGTATGCAGACTGTCCATATAAAGATATAACTGACCTCAAATTTTGTACTCATTATGGAGTAGGGGATCACTCACTAGAGGATTTCCCTACCATGTTGGAAAAAATAAATACAAAGAAAAATGTTAATGTCTTATCGTGTGTGCAAAAAAATGATGTAATAAACACAAAGAACTTGCATATTGTAACCCAACAAGGGACAAAAATAGGAAGTGATAACCCAAGAATCAGCAAAATAAAAGAGAAAAATGTGTACCCTGATCCACTTAAAGAAAAACAAATATACAAATAAGCAACAAATGTATTCAAAGAATTTGCATGACAGGAATAAGCTAATGACAATCGACATAACACAATAAATGAATTAATACAGCTCGTACAAAAAGAAAACTTAGTATCTCAGTTCATCGATTTGCTATATGAAATAAAACATAACAACTCTGAAAAACAAACAAAGAATATATGTAGTTTAAATCAAAAAGAGAAAGGTGATGCTGACCCACTTGTCGACCTGGAAATCAAAGGATACCATGTCCGACAAGTAGTGCTCGACTTTGGATCACAAGTAAACATCATGACTCATGACACTTGGGAACAAATTAGTAGACCTCGACTATATGAGTCAAGCATATACCTGAAACTAGCCAACCAGGGCCTAATTGAACCTATTGGAGTCTGGAAAAACATTGACACAACTATAAAACAAATCTCGAGCAAATTCAATTTTGAAATCATTGACCCTAAGGAAGGATTCAGTTCCTTCCCAGCGTTAGTAGGCCGACCTTGGGGTAGAAAGATGAAAGCATCGGTATCCCTGGACAAAGAGAGAATCAAATTAAAAGAAAATGGACAAAAGGTCATTGTACCTATTCATCCATCTCAAGGAGAACCTTGGACTGAACCTATCGATGAAGAAGTCAACACCTGACAACTCTACCAGATTCAAAATAATGCATATTATATCGAACCTAATATATATGGAGAACTTCATTTAGGCAACCAAGACACAGTTGGTTATAATTCAGACGCAGAATTATATGATTGGGAGATCGAGAACTATGAAACACAAGCAAGAGGGTGTTGGACTATTCAAAAAGTGTAGAAAAATCCCACCCAACAGTGCTTCATAGTGTCCATTGTCCCAAAAATATTTGAGAAGAAAATTAGGGAATACCCTACCTTACAACCTACCAATGTAAATACTACACAAATACCAAGATAAAGGAAAGAGAATCACTAGTCATGCATGTAGAACAAGTTTCCAAAAATATTGGTGACCATGGCCGACTTCAAAGCCTAGTAGAAACTTTTACAGGCCAAGCTGCTAGATGGTGGGATACCCATCAGACAAGATTGCAAACCTGGACCTCAGCTTCGACTTACTTTGTCGAAATGTTTGGAGGAAAGAAGTTAACCAAACAAGCTCAGATACCTATTTTCATTCAAGGATAGAACCCAGAAGATCATATTAAGACATGTGAAAAATAATGGAGAAAACTTGGATACAAGGATGAACAGGCATGGCCACACCTGTTCCCATCAACCCTTGCCGACTTACCAAAGAAATGGTATAAAATGGAAGAAGCTAGAGGTGAAACATTCTTATGGAATTAACTTAGGGAAAATTTCATTAAAGATTTGAAATTTATACCACAAAATGAAAACTTGGTCGAAACAACAAAACACATTAAAGAATTTATACAACCAACAGAAAACCAACCCTTAAATGATAACCGATAGACAATGAAATGCAACACTATACAAACAAGGACAAAACCACAGTCGACAAGACTACAGCTAGAAAATGAAAATACAGAAGGGAAAAGATTTAGATGGAAATCAAACCATGTCGAAACGACCAAACCTATTTGTACAGTCCTTAAAGTGGAAACAACTGACAAACAAGATACCAATAGAATGACTGCAGCTGACTTCCCTGCCATATTCTCATAGTTTAAGGAAGGAAGTAAACCAATCAATGAAGCCAAAGCACCCAAATGGCTCGATGCTAAGGTCAAAACTAGGGAATTTGACATCTCAAATGATGATCGACCAAAAATGGCAAAGATTGGTGACTACTGGAGTGAAGAACAGACCAGAGAGATAGTGAACTTATTAAAAGAGTTCCAAGATGTATTTTCTATAGATTATAAGGACCTCAAAGGCTTATTCCACAAAATGGGAGAAATTAAGATTGATACTAAACCTGACGTTTGACCTGTGAAGAAAATGACATATAAGCTAGCTCACAAATACAAAGAGATAGTCAAAATGTAAATTGATAACATGCTTGCTGCATGCATCATCTATCCTATTGACCAATCAGAATGGGCAATTCCAATGGTTGTATAGCCTAAGAAACATGATCCGACCAAACTAAGAATTTGTGTCGACTTCAGAGAACTAGATAAAGCGACATGGACAGACCCATTTGCAAATCCTTATGCAAATGAAATCTTAAATGAGGTTGCAGGACATGGATGCTACTCATTTATAGATGGATTCTCAGGTTATAACCAAGTGCCAATATCTAAAGAAGACCAGAAAAAAAAAACCTTTGTCTGTGAATTTGGCTCATTTGCTTATAAGGTTATGCCCTTTGGATTAAAGAATACACCTGCAGTATTTTCTAGAATTGTTGTCAAAACATTTCAAGAATATATTTACAAGACCGTGGCAGTATACTTTGATGATTGGAAAATATACTCCATGTTAAAGGATCATTGCAAATGGCTCACGCTTATGTTGGAGAGATGTCAACAAATTCAACTATCCTTAAACATCAATAAATGTATATTTGTGACCCCCATAGGCATATTATTAGGGCACATTGTCTGTAAGGAAGGTATTAAGGTTGACTTTGCAAAAATCAAAATTATCCTTGACCTAAAACCACCAGTAAACCCAAAACAATTCAAGGTGTTGCTTGGCCACACAGGCTATTACAGAAAATTCATAAGATATTATTCAGATATGACCTTTCCACTTGAATAACTATTAACGGAAGATAAAGAGTTCAACTGGACAGAGGAGTTCCACATATAATTCAAAAAATTAAAAAGAAAAATAGTCAAAGCACCAATCCTAAGGTTTCCAAACTGGTCGATCAAATTCCATGTTCATATTGACACATCATGCCTAGCAATAGTAGCAATCTTAAACCAACCAATAGACGATTGAATGGATTATCCTATAGTTTACAATAGTGGAAAATTAAACAAAGTTGAGAGAAACTATTCGACAACAGAAAGAGAAGCATTAGGAATGGTCTTTGCATTACAAAAATATCGACTTTATCTTCTATCTAACCCATTTATATTCTATACAGACCATCATGCACTTAAATATCTTGTCAATAAACCACTACATCATGGAAGGATTTGTCGATAGCTACTATTATTCCAAGAATTCGAATTCGCAGTTGTTTTTAGACCAGGCAACTTAAATGTCGGTCCCGACCATTTATCCCGAATCGACACATGAGAAGAGCCAATAGGAGTCAAATATGACCTACCTAATGCACATCTATTTTGGATAGAAGCAGTCCCAACAAAATTATAAGAAATAACGCAATTCTTAGAAGATGGACATGCACCAGAAGGAATGAGTACAAATAAGAAGCAGATCTTATCTATGAAGGCTGCACCATATAGTCTTATAAATGGATTCTTATACAAAATGGGATTATATGACATCCTCAGAAGGTGTGTACTAGAACATGAACGAGACAACATTATTCATGAAGAACATTATGGAACTACAGGAGGACATTTCCAAGCAGACACAACTGCAAAGAAAATCCAACAGTCAGGGTTATGGTGGTTGACACTTCACAGAAATTACAAACACTTTTTTAGTTAATGTGATAGATGTCAATGACTAGGTCGACCCCTACCTAGCATAGAAATTCATTTGATATCAATGAACCCAAGTTTGACATTTGAAATTTGGGCCATAGACTTCATAGGACCATTCCCTATACCAGCAAAATGCACAGGTGCAAGGTACATCATAACTGCAGTCGAATATGTAACTAAATGGGCAGAGGCCGAACCAGTCGACACATGTTCTAGTGAGATAGCTACTAAGTTTATCTATGAGAATTTCATCACCAGATTTGGATGTCCACTAACCTTAATTAGTGACTAGGGCACACACTTCATCAATAGAACTATTAGAACCCTAACCAACCATCGTCAGAGTACCGAATACCATCCTCAGTCGAATGGAGCAATTGAAGCATTTAATAAAACATTAACAAGAGGAATAACCAAAATATGTAATGCTAATAAGGACAACTGGGACAAGAAAATACCTACAGTATTATGGGCATAAAAAACAGCATACAAACACTCAACTGACCAAACTCCTTTTCGACTAGTCTATGGACAAGAAGTAGTAGTTCCATTACACTTCCGACAACAAACACCTATCATCGTAGAGATCCTACATGTTGATGTCGAACAAGGAAGAAATAACTGACTATTGCAACTAAGAAAACTCGAAGAACACCGACTAATGTCGATACAACATCAAGAAATCCAAAAACAACAACAGAAAGCATGGCATGATAGAAACATCAAGAACAAAAACTTGTCAGTAGGAGACCTTGCTTTACTATACAATAGTCGAGTGAAAGGAAAACCTAAAAATCTCCATACATAATGGATGGGACCCTACGTTGTCGAAGAGATACATACCAATGGATCAGTCCGACTAAGGACGTTACAAGGCATAGTATTTCAAAAACTCGTTAATGGAGCCCGACTAAAATGCTATAGAAACCAGAAATAAACATAGGAAAAAAAATTCCTATAATGACCATAATGATTAAACCAAAAGCTATAAAAACCTAAAAATCCAAAAAAAAAAACAAACTAACTAATACCATACATACATAAAACTATTATGGGAAGTTACCATTTCAACATCCGACATCATGCCCATCAACACAACACCGCAATTCATACAGAGAGAGCATCTAGACGACTGAAAGCTAAGAATACCTTAGTGAAATAGAGCACCAAACCGACAAGATGGCACCCAAACAGACTAGAGCCTCAGTGAAAGCCAAGGAATTATAGACTGCAGAAACACCTTTAGTCCGAAGGCTAAAGAACATTCAAAATGATAAGGTGCGCAAAGGATCATTGAAAAACATATGGACCGAGATGCAAGAATGGGTTTATGTCAACAAGAATCCTACTCAAGCTGCAGAGAAAATAAAATACAGTACCATATTCAACTATGTCAATGCACCGCTCATGGCCAACTTCGGTGGTACCAAGGAAACAGTCATAAAATTTATCATAAGTTGGTACCATAACGATCGGTTCTACTTCGACCAACCGGTCGACATCTCTAGGGAAGTCATCTTCAAGCTGATAGGTCTCTCAGATAGAAGAGACCCAGTACCAGTCTATATTAAAGAAGGACTAGTCGAAGACTAACTGGGTCAGCTTCAGGCAAAAACTCAAAGGGGTTGATGATTAGTTAAATCACAGCCCGAATGCCATAGATTGTGGCCAAAATAATACCAATAACACTCACCCTGGTAGGTCAAGGCAGCGACCTCAAATTAGACATGTCAGAAGCTATCAAAACCATTGCAACAAATGGGAAACTATACAGATGGGATGAATATGTCGTCGACATGGTCAAGACCATCTGTGAAAGATGCCAAGAGATAGGAGGAATCATCAGGTTCCCCTCCCTCATAGTATGGATATTCATGTACCATATCTTCCCTAACGAAAACCCAATTTTTCAAGAACCGACAAGATTCCACATGTGGAGATTCAAACCATTCTGCCAGAAAGGAACCTTGCAGGAACTAGAAGATGGAAAAGTGCTCTTGGAGAACTGGCTCCAACAGCTAAAATTTCACACGACTAGATGGAGGGTGCCTTAAAACATCTGACTAAGTCTACCGAAAAATTCCCATATCTAGTTAGAGATCGACCATACTTCAGTGTGGTACATGCAGGGTGCCGACTCAAATGAAAAATCCCTCGACTATTATCCATCGGTCGACCAGATATTTAGGGAGTTCTCTCGACAAGCTAAAACAAAAATACCAGTACCAGTGACAGCAAAGAATATCAACTTCTCAATCAAGGAGCTGTTAACTGACAAAGAGAAAGAAGAAGACTGTGAGTTGAACCTCTACATCAGCACCTTTGTGTCGGAGGAGACACTGGTCGAACACACTGGCCTTTTTCAAATCATCATCAAACCTCCAACAGCACAGTGTTAGAATAATCAACCCATAGTATTTACCCACTTAGACATTATTTCATTTATTTTGTCTTATTTTCCTAGTCCATGAGTCCCACCATGTGCAAGTTGCTAATTGCCTATCCATAGAGGTCAAACTTGCCATCTTTGACTCATGTAGTGCCCTTGAGAGCTTG
>LPNX010117507.1:0-54050 GCA_001517045.1 Pseudotsuga menziesii | reverse complement strand
ATTTGCCTAGTCCATGAGTCCCACCATGTGCAAGTTGCTAATTGCCTATCCATAGAGGTCAAACTTGCCATCTTTGACTCATGTAGCACCCTTGAGAGCTTGAGGAATCAAATCTGCTTTATTCCTGGCCTCCTAGGCACCCATCTTATTTTTCTGCTTTATTCCCTGCTTTTTCAGTGTTTTAAGGCACATAGGAAAGCAAGACTAGGTGAGGTGAATCAGCTTTGTTGCCTCTTCCTCCTCCAATCATTCCTCCATGCTTTTGCATGTATGAGCTGCCATTTGACCACTCTTTATCTTGCCCATGCTCCCTTGCTAATTCGTGGGGTCCTTGATAGATTTGGGATCAGCTTTTTACACCTATGGGGGATTTGCCTATTTTGGGTAATCCTGCTTTATGCTAGATTTGGATGCTTCCTCATGCATTCGATTTGATCATGTATTCTATATATTCAGCAGCCTATGTTATTACAGGGTTGGCTATTGTACACTCAGTTAATATAATTTTGTGTTACAGCTCCATATTCAGTCTCCATTGTTGATAATTTGCATGATCAATTGTTAATTGTTGTGGGTGAAATTAATCTACTACAGGCCTGAATTTCTACACACAAAGGGCCGAACCACAGACAGAGAAAACATAGGCAGAGCAGTAGGTAATCACTCTGGCTATAGAAAGTCTCATCCAAACCCAGGAGCCAAGGGGAGAGACAGAACCAGAAAACCTAGAGTATGCTACGACAAAAGGCATTATAAAAAAATTGTCGAAAGAGATAGCAGCTGTAAGAAAGAAGTTAAAAACACAACAATGACAACAAGAAAAAATGGAAGCACAAGCTTATCATTGCAGAATCATCAGAAGATGAGGAGGAACTGGACGCTACTACCCTCAACATAATAGAATATGCTGCAGCAAATAAGGTGTCAGTGGAAACCCAGTTCCAAAGATTTTTCGAGGCAGGGGTATTACCAGGTTGACCAAATAAATCCAATACCACCCACACAATGATTCCTGAAAATGTTGTCGGCCTTGTGTCTACACGTCCACCTTTATCCCCGACAAAAGTAACAGAGGAGCAAGTACCAGAACAACATTCAGTAAGCCCACTCGACTTGTGCAAAAGTGCTATTTTGGAAGCTGTGAAGGAAAATTTCGATAAAGATAGAGATTTGTAGGCATTCATTGAGAAACTACCTGAGATATTAATGTTGGTACAATAGCTATCCACAAAATCACCTCTCTTCGAGGTTGATGGATACCTTCCAGGTCATGAATTCTAGTCACGGACCTTTGCAACTATCAATTCGACTTTTGAAAGAAATATTGACAAGGAAGCTGAAGTGACCGAATGCCAGACCATGACCATCACTTCGACTGTACCCCAAACCAACCCACTAGTTGCTGTACCGACCGAAGGAGAAGAAGAAGAAAATATCGCCGACATAAATCGAGAAATCAACCAATTCTTCTCTGACTTATATTCAAACCCTCAGACCGAAAATCCACCACTCATCCACACTTCCCCAATCCAATCACCCCCAACCATTCACCAACTCCATCACCACCACCCCCCGACTCAAAGCAAGACCCACCACAACCATCAACACCAACTGCGTCCACTTCTACACCCCTCGCATCTAACCAACTAGACGTAGCAGTCATCCCACCTCTCCAAATAGAGAAACCATCAACCACTATCCCACAAACCACAAGTCTCGAATTGAATTTTGTAGGTACATAGGTACTGACACAAACAGAGAAGGAAAAGCATAAGAAGAGGAAGGAGAAACAGAAGAAGGGGCATCATGGATAGCCATCAAAGGTCCACATCAAATTGAAAGATGTAACCTCACTAACTGATGCATAGTTAGGACAACTCCTGAAAACCCTAGCAGTCGAAGCAAAGACGTAAGGAACTCAACAACAAGGTCAAAGAACAGGTCGAGTTCCTCAACAAATGCATAAACCTTGCACAATCAGTAATGCCAGGGCCCGTAGAGGTCGACACCGACAAACTGCTTGAAAGAGTGTATCATCTATTTGAAAGCATGGTGTCGGCACTCCAAGAACACATTCAAGAAACAAAGGAAGAGAAAAAAGAAGAAACTTCCCACCTCCTAATGGCACAACACACATCCTTTACTGAAGCTTATAAAGTGTTGCAACATCACATGGAGGAGTCTGTCATCACTAAATAAATACTGTGAGACTAGCCTACTTACTATGGGCAAGTCTCTCAGCAAACTCGGCAGACCCGACAAAGGATCCAAGAACTTGAAAATAGAAAAACCACTGATGAAGCACTTAGAACCACAATAGAAGAACAAATAGTGCTTGAAATAGCCAAGCTACAGAAAATTGAGAGGGAAGAACATCAATGGGTACAACAAGCTATCCCCAACTTGGAAAAAGTCGACATCATTTGCTTGCAGATGAAAAGACTTATCGAGACTACAGAAGAGAAGGACCAGTTTATGGGTCCCAACATGGAGGGAATAGCTAAAGTCTCCATTTCAGAGAAGATGTTGATCTTATCAAATCTTACTACACTCACCATTGACATCCAAAAGATATTGCAAAGTTGGACAGATTTCCTGTATCACCTAGTAGTGACAACCCCAGCAATTGTCGAAGTCTATGTACAGAAAATACCGACCATCAGACTTCACAGCCCATGAATACCAAACACATCATAATGACTACTGAGACTAGACATGAAGAATTTTGTACCTCCCTATTTCTTTGGGATGAAGAAATGTTTTGTTCATAGGGGAGATGTTGGAGGAGCAAGTCGATAAGTCGACTTGAACGATAGCCGACTTAGTCAATCAACCGACTAATTTGGTCAGCCGACTAAACTAGAGATTAAGTCGGCCACCTAAGGTTGTGTCGGTTCACCAAACTGACAAGTAGTTATTTTGTAACTGTTTTGTAATCATATATATTAGGCTATTGAGCCAGATGAGAACTTGGTTCAGTTCGTTGTGTTGTATGGACCCATTCATGTAATATAATCTATTAATTCACCTACTTGTTCTTATCTTTTGTCTCTGTTATGTATGTATGCTTTAGTCTGTATTATTGGTAACCTTATGTGATCTGTGAGATTACAACAGAGTTCCATGTGCATGTCAACGCCTCTTCTATTGTGCTGGGGGTTGTTCTTGTGCAACCAGGTGAGAGCGAACTGGATCATCCAATCACATATGCCAGTAGAAGTTGTCATTTGCTGAACAAAATATGATAGAATGAAGAAAAGGGAAGGCTTGGCGATGGTTTGTGCCTTACAAAAGTTCAGGCACTATTTGTTGGGCAGACATTTCAAGATGTTCACCGATCATTCTGCTTTACAATACCTAGTCAATAAGCTTGTGTTGGAGGGGAAGATCTGTCGATGGCTGTTACTTTTTCAGGATTTTGACTTCGAAATAGTTGTGAAGACAGGGTGATTGAATGCCGGTCTGGATCATCTGTCTCACATTGAGAACAACGAAGAACCGACCAACATTGATGACAGATTGCAAGATGCGCAATTGTTCCGTGTTGACATTGTAGATGATCACTATTCCCCAATTATTCATTTTTTGGCCACTGGTGTCACCCCGAAGAACATGTCGAATATCCAAAAGAAGCAGCTAGTAGTAAAGGATTCTGATTTTCAGCTAATTGCTGGGCAGTTATATAAGCTTGGACCTAATGAAATCTTGCAACGGTGTATTTTACCGCATGAGCAGTGTCCCATTCTAGAAGAAGCACATACAGGAATTGCGGGAGGCCACTATGGAGGATGGGCTACTATGTGGAAGGTGTTGCACATCAGGATATGGTGTATTACATTGCATAATGATGATGCAAAATATGCAAGGAGCTGTGACGTCTCCAATCATGTTGGTAAACCATTGCGGCGAGATGGGATGCAACTGGTTGCGTAGGTAACTCTCCAACCTTTTGATAAATGGGTTGTGGATTTTGTGGGTCATATTAATCCACTAGGGAATAGGACTGGTGCACGATACATCATTACTGCAACCGACTATCTGACTAGGTGGGTAGAAGCTGCACCAGTAGTAGATTGTACCACTGCGACAGTAGTGTGGTTCATATTTGAAAACATTGTGACACGGTTTGGTTTTCCCTGGATTTTGATGAGTGACCAGGGCAATCACTTCGTTAATTGGATAGTGAAAGTTCTAACTGAAAAGTTACAGGTGCAACATAAAAAGAGTACACCATACCATCCACAAGTGAATGGGACCGTCGAAGCGTTCAACAAAATCTTGGAAACCGCACTAACTAAGGTATGTAATGCTAACCACGATGACTGGGACCTAAAAATTCTAGCAGTACTATGGACCTACCACACTACTTGCAAACAGCTGACATTGCAGACACCATTCAGGCTGGTCTATGGGAAAGAGGTGGTCATGTCTATGGAATACATTGTTCCTAGTTTGCGTGTCGCTACGGCGACGGGCATGGATGATGTAGAAGCATTAGAAGAGAACATTGTGCAGTTGATCCAGCTTGAAGAAGACCACTTTATTGCTGGCTTCCACCAGCAGGTTGCGAAGGATCGGTAGAAGGCGTGTCATGATCGCCACATTAAGAAAAAACAGTTTGTGGAAGGAGATTTGGTGCTGTTATACGATAGTAAGTTCATAAAGCATCCAAGTAAGTTACAAATACACTGGTTAGGTCAGTGTCATTTTCATTCTGTTATGTCTGGAGGAACAATTCAGTTACAGCAATTAGATGTCACGGTATTGTTGACAATTTTCAATGGGAGTCGCTTGAAGCCCTATAGGACGGGGCTAGAGCTGCACACTACTTGAGGCATTGTAAAAAAATTGAATATTTTGTTTCAAAGCAGTAAGGTGAGCCCAGGAGAAGAGGTTGCGAAAGTTTAGAGTTTGTAGTGATGAACAGTCGACCACTTGCGACAGTGGCAGGGCTTTGGGTTGGTCAAATCAAGTAATAAATGTAGTTAGTTAAAATAGTTGGCTGGCGGTGCTTGTTTAAGTGACGCACATTAATGGTTGATCTGGTCGTTAGAAGAGTAGGATTGCCAGCGGATTTGGCGTCATTACTACCATATTTAGTCATAATGGTGATCGTAGATTTGGTAATGATGAGTTTGAATTGGAGGTGGCTATAAAAAGCGTGCGAGACCTGGGTGGATGACATTGTTCAGTTGAGTGAGAAGAGTGTTGAGTAGAGGGTGAGTTGTGCAGTGTGTTGCAAGATTTGTGTGAGTTGCAAAGTGGAAGGTTATCATTATCAGGTGCATTGTAAGGTTTGGGGCATGAGGCATGCTAAGTGACCTCAAGGAGCATTATCTCAAGGAGGATATTTCTCTTTCTACATACGCATTTATTATTACCATTCCCACCAGTATACCATCAGCTATTACAAACACCCATCCATTTGGGAATCTTTTTGACACCATGTTTCCTCAGCACACTTTTTCGGAAATTAATTTATCCCAGATTCTTTTTGGTACTAATGATACAAATACAGTATCATCAGTACCCATGTCCATTTCTACTCCATATTCCACTTTACCTATTTTTTAGCACCATTTGAGATGACTTTCACATCCTCTCAAAATTATTCTTTAATTTCACAACTTGATAGTTCTCCCATCCTCACTAATTCTTCCTAACCTACCATATTTGTCCCCACTTCCATATTTTCACCCCTTTTGACTATTATTTACACACCTTCCACTACTGTTGATGGTGTAGATCAAGAGGGCCGAGGAATTAAAGGATATTCAACAACGATCTGCCCATGCCCAGGAATGCCAACAAAAGTGTCATGCTCAGCTAGATGAGTTTCAAGAAATTAGTGGATAGTTCGCTATTAAAGTAGTCACCACACTGCAAGCGGTGCAGGAGAATCAGGAGATGGTCGATATCAAGGTTAGAGAAGAGCACCTGGTGTCGCAAGCTTTGAATAATTGTCAGAGTGTTTCCACCAAGTCCAGCTTTAGGTTCATGAGATTGCGCAACAGTTTGAATATTTCAAGGTACAAACGTCGTCATATACCCTGTCAACCTAATGTGGCTCAGGGACGAGCCACATGACTGTGTTGGGGGCCTATTGACAAGGGTTTTCGTAAGTGAGTTGCGTAGCATCGCGGTAGTTGTGCAAGCGCATGCGGTACCGCGCAAGGCCAGATCAACACAATGGGTGGAAAAATAACTGTTTTGAATATTTTATATATTATTTGACCATGTTTTGTCACAATAGGTCATTAGCAGTTATAAGTTAGTTAGAAGTGGACCTTCAATGAAAAGGCGCAGGCCTATATATATATCTAGTTTTGCACTTAAATAGATATCTGATGATCGACATTGTCTAAAGCATGATTATCACATGAGGTATAGTGTGATCTGGTTTTGAAGAATTTTCTTCTATATCTATAATCTATATGGGTTATTTTCTAATGTATTCAGCCTCCGGTTGTGGAGAAGACTTGTCCATTTTGGATCCTTTGCGCAAATTTAATATGATATGACAGTTGTAGCAAAAATCTTATCTTTTATTCCTAATGTGATCTAATCTGTTATGATGCTGCTGTGATCTAGATCTATTATGATGCTGCGATTTTTTATGATGTCAATCTGTTCTATTCAATTTCTACTATAATGATGTTGAGGAAATATGTTTTAAGTCTGTTACATTTCCGTTGCATTACGAGTTGAGATACTAGCGATACTGTAACAAATGTATGATGCAATCTGTAGTTGTGGGAATGAATCAATGATGACTGCATAGTTTTGGATCCAATAGTTATCTTTTCGCCCCGTCAGATCCCATATCGTCTGTTCTCACTACCAAAAAATCGATTCCAATAGGTCTCCCTTGAACATCTCGGGTGATACTTCATCCTCTCTGCGGATGTTGCTGGGCAGGGTAAAACTTGTATGGGCTAGTGCTCAGGGAGATCGCGCTGTTTGGGTGTCGACAGAGTGAGAACCCCTGTCGACGAGTATTTGTTGGTGAGTTTCTCTAACACTTGTTGAGCTCATCTTTGAATCCTTTGTCTTCTTCATTAGTATGAAAATAATAGTGGAAAAAGTTCAGTTTTGGATTTTTTGTTATGTGGTTCATGATCTGAAAATTGTATTTTTTAAAAGGAAACCTATAACCTCTTTCTGAGTAAGTTTTCTTTGAGCTTGTGTATATTTAATTTTCCAAAAAATACAAAAAAAAATTTGTTGTTTCACCTTGTTTATTCTTAGGGAAGTTTCATTTTCATTTTCATGAGTAACTAGGAAAAAAAGTTATTTTCAGCATCATAGTGGAAGTTAAGTTTGAAAGCACATTAGAGGCTTTGTTTTCTCTCTTAAATTTAGATATTTTGAGCTTTTGTTGAATAAAATTTGTGTTAGAATATTTTTCTTTATGGTTTCTTATCAAGTCTTGCATTTCAATTGTTGAAAGTGGCATTCGTTCTTGTGTGTTGTTGAAAGAAAAAATGAAAATGTTCTCTTCCTTTCTCTAGTTAGTTCTCATAGAAGTCAAAAAGTGCATTACATATAGATTAAATTTTCATTATTGGAGACAACACCTCACAAACATTCAGTAACCATTCAGATAAAATAAATGGTAGCTTTAGGTTACAATTGTATAGAAAGTTGAGTGATAGGTTAGCGACGTGTTCTAATTTCATAAAACATAGGAGTTGTCATTTTTTTCCTGCACTGCAACCCGGGACCTGCGTGGTTCTTCTACATACCATCAGTATATTAAATGGTCTTTCAAGTACCCTTAAGGTATATAGAAAGGTACTTCACATACTCAATTGTATATCGGAAGGCCCCTTGTGAATGGTTGTGCATTAGATAGCACTACTATGGATTTTAGCTTCCACGTACCTTGAGTATATCAGGAGACCCTACTAGGATTCCTTGTCCATCTAAGAAAAACCCTTTAGCCGTATTTTTTGGAGAAATACACCAAAAAAAACATTCGGGGAGATAACTACGCATGTGTCGTCCAGGTAGTTGGGTATTCAAGTGAGGAATGGTTGATCCTCCTCACTGCGTTTTACTGTTGGACCCTATGGTATATCATGAGTTGCACCTTCTTGATAATCCTAGTGAGAGAATGGCTATCTTAAGCCCATCCTATCATTTAATATTGCTTGTGACCTTTAGCTTGCATAGGTGTGTTTGTGTGTGTTTTTTCTCTTTTTGACCTAGAGTAGAAAACTTCAGCCACCACCCTGGCTGAGCAATTTATGAGGCATTATTCCCATAGATTACAGGGTTTACCACCTGACTCTCCTCCTACTATGGAAGGATACAAAGGTGAAACCATGGAACGACCAACTTCTACTGATGCTCATATAGAAACTACCTCAGTTACTGAAACTTGAGAAGATTTCTTCATTTACAATAATCCTTTGGTCCAACTGACACAACCTTTCATTTTCCAATGGAATCTCAACCTGGTAATAATGCATCTGACTGGACTGTTAATCATCCACTGAGTCAAACTATAGAAGCATAATATGGACCAAATGCCCCTTTTTGGAGAACATCTCTGGGACAAACTATTTCTGAGTATGGAACTACCACAACCAAATCAGATCCATCTGTATTAGCTCCTTTGAGGTGAACCCTTGAAAATGTCAAATGAATAGTTCTTTGGAGAATCTATCAAGTGTTTGTGACAATGGCATGCACATATAGAAACAGTAAAAAAAACTGAACAGACAAGAAGGATAAGTATTTCTCCTCTTTCTACTCTTTCAAGAACAACACAACCTAGGTATCGTTCCCTGTCACCACCTCAAGTATCTCTTCTTCCAAAAGCACCAACCCAAACTTTGGTTACCTAGAACACATTTCACACTCCACCTCCTAGTCAAAATCCAATCCAAACCCCATCCCCTAGTCAAGGGTATCCATCTGTTTCCACTCCTCTTGCAATTCCTGCACCCATGGGACATTCCTCGGTCCAAGTTCAATCATCTATAGGAGTACCTATTTCTATCATGGGTAAAAACTTGCCAGTGGCACCACCAACATCAAATGTTCCTCTTCCTAATACTACATTGATTGTACCTCCCATCATTCATACTAGACCCTCGTGGACCCAACCTACAGTTACTCCACTTTCTTTGGGATATACTTATCTCAGAACTCATCCACCCACAGTTAATCAATCTTAGAAACCACCACCGTTAGCAGAATCTTATCCTAGAATGCCTTACCCTAGGAATATTTTTGTACCTTGGGGACAATCGAATTGGTCTAATGTCTCGTCTTATGGAGGAGAGTTTGTAAAAAATACTAGGGGTAATAGTCGTCCACCAGGAAGCCCCCCTCCTGGAGGGCCCCTGAGAGGACCTAAAGGACCTGGAGGAACTAGAGGACCTAGCCCACCATCTAGAGGCCCACCACCTGGAGTCCCACCTCATGGAGGACCACCACCTAGAGGAACACCTTACGAAGGTACACCGCCTAAAGGTCCACCTCCTGGAGGACCACCACCACCACCACCTAGAGAACCGCCCCCTGGACGTCCACCTCCATCAGGTGGCCCACCGCCTAATGGACCTTATGCTAACCAACAACCTAATTAATAATCCTCAAGGGAATCATTCATGCCCATTTATCAATATTTCTATGGTCCAACTGGCCAGCAAATGCCATACTAGTACTACCAATATCCACAACCTAATCAACAATTGTCATTTCTTGCTACATTAGATCTGCCAGATTTTTCCATATTAATAAATGATCCAATTCATCATGACCCCTCTTGGCCTACCATTTTCATCAAGTTACCTTTGGATATACCAAAATTTCATGGTAAACCTGGTGAGGACCATAAGAAGCATGTGATGACTTTTCATCTATGGTGTTCATCCAATTCTTTGATGGACAGCTCAATCCATCTATGGCTATTTTAGAGAACCCTTGCAGGAATTGCTGCAAAATGGTAAATAGAGCTAGAACATCACTCGTTTTTGGATTTCAATGCTTTAGCTGTTAGAATAATCAACCCATAGTTATCTACCTTAGACATTAATTATCTCCATTTTTGTCTTATTTTCCTAGTTTCCATATTCCACTCTATGCAAGTTGTCCTCCACATGTCCTAGATGGTTAAAATTGCTAAAACTGAGTCATGGAGCACTTGGGAAACCTCTTGGAATCATTTCTTCTTTATTCCTGGCCTTCCTAGCGCATATCTACTTTTTCTGCTTTATTGTTTCTTTTATTGAGTTTTAAGGCAATTGGGAAAGTTTGACTAGGTAAAGTTAACTTGTTTTGTGTCCCTATCATCCTCCACTCTTTTCTCCTAATAAAAGCATGTATGAGTTTTCCTTCTATCAACTATTAGCCTCCCTAGTTTATTTTTCCAATTCGTGAGCTCCTAGACAGATTTGGAAGCTGCTTTATGCACCTATGGGGGATTTGCTTAATTTTAGTAAGCCTTCTTTTGACCAATTCGAATGGCATCCCAATGCATTCAAATATCTCATGTAATTATTTATTGTGGTATCCTATGACTTCACAAGGTTGGATATTGTACACTTATTAAATACCGATTAGTGTTCTGCTCCATATTTAGTCTCCTTTGTGTGTAATTTGCATGTGTAATTGGCCATTTTTGTCAGTGTAATTATTCTAAAACCTGAGTTCAATTTCCACATGGTATCAAAGCCTTTGTAGATTAATTTATCTCCTTCATATTTTTATTGCAGGTTCAACATCATTGACTGGTAGCATTCTGCTAACTGAAGGGACTATTTCTGAGCTATGGATCAATCTCAGAAGATCATATTGACTCCATTTAATTTCTTTGAATGGAAAGAAGAGATGGAGATATTGTTGAGAGTGAAAGGCCTCTATAGAGTGACTATGGAAATAGAAGTAAAGCCCAATGCAGCTGTAGAGAAAATTAAATGGCACAACAGGAGGGATGAGGCCTATGGTCTCCTGTGTCTGATCATATCCAGAGACCTCCTTTTCCATCTTGATGGACTGACATCACCAAATGAAGTATGGGTGAATATTGTTGAGCTTTTTAGTAAAATAGATGCAATGAGAGGAAAAAAAATCAAGAATGAATTGATCTCCTTGAGTCCCAACATATTCGAATCCCTGCAACTCTACTTTTCCAAGTTTAAAGCCCTTGTTTTGCAGCTAAAACAGTGTGGAATCGAAAAGAAGGAGGAGCAATTGGTTTTGGACATACTCTTGAAGCTTGTCCCTAACTATTCAGTGTTTTTTTTTACCTTCCATGCAACCAATTTGACAACTCAATCCTAGAAGATGCCTAAACTTGCAGAGTTCATGAATCTCTCACACAAGAACAAGATAAACTAGTGATGATGGGAACCATCAAACCTTCCAAAGACCAAGCTCTAGTTGTTGGAGATTCGAGGGTGGATTCAAAAGGAAAGAAGAAAGCTAAGAAGCCACCTGAGCAAAAGAGACACAAGAACAAGTCTCCATAGGAGCCCCAAGGTTCCAAGAAGAACCCCCAGAAGAAGAAAAACAAAGGAGAAATGGGCAAGTGCGCATATTGTAGTAAGGGAAATCATCCTGAAAGCTCCTGCATGAAGAATCAAATTGACATTCTAACCCAACTCTTGGAGAAGAATGGCATATCCCTTCCTGATAGCTCAAAGAATAATGAAGCAGGATCAAATTCAAAATACAGAGAGAGAGTTCATGCATTGGTTGCAGGCACATCAAGCTCACCTAGTTTCATCATTGATTCTAGAGCTTCAAGACATATGGTTTCGACCAAGGAGGCATTCACCTCACTTGACATGTTGAAAGGTCCACCAATAGTACTGGGAGATGACTCTCTCACTAAAAGTTTGGGAAAAGGGAGGATTGGTCTTGACCATAGTAAGTTCAACAATGTATTGTATGTTCTAGGTCTTGCCTCTAAAATATTATCAGTGTATCAGATGACCCAAATAGGGTCTCCAAATAAGGTCATATTCTCCCCTAATGAATTTGAGATCATAGAGATCTCAAGTGGTCAAGTCATTTCAAAAGGAGTTTCAAATCACACTTCGAAGGTATACATGTTCTCACATTTCCTCCCCTACTCAAACCCCTCTGCTCTTCTGATTCATGCTAATGAGGCAAGAAAGATTTGGCATGAAATATTTGACCATCTTAACTATAAGTATCTTTCTGATCTTATTGAAAAATAAATGGTCATAGGGTTACCAAAGATTAAGTTTTCCAAAGGATTCTGTCAAGGTTACATCTTAGGAAAACACCCAGAGCATAAATTTGAGAAAGCTAGTCATGAGAGAACCTCTGCACCTCTTGAGTTGATCCACAGTGACATTGCTGGCCCATTTCCTCATATGTCAATGATTCAGGCCAAATATGCATTGACATTCATAGATGACTTTTCCAGGTACTGGTGGGTTTACTTCTTGAAGCATAAGTCTGAAGTTTTTGGCCTCTTCAAAGTCTTTAAGGCTTTGGTTAAAAACCAATCTGGGAGGAAACTCAAGGTCCTCAGATATGAAAATGGTGGTGAGTATGTCAAGTTTGAGTTCATTCAATATTTTGCAGATGCAGGTAATCAGATGCAACATTCTATCCCTTACACACCACAGCAAAATGGTGTTGCTAAGAGGAAGAACAGATCACTGAAAGAGATGGAAACTTGCATGATGGAGGCTAAGACTTTGCCACCATAGGGTGCCTCATAAATGTGTAGCCTATATCCAGAATAGGGTGCCTCATAAATAGGTTGATGGTATGACTCCTTTCAAAGCATGGAGTGGGCACAAGCCAGATGTGACCCATTTCAGGATTTTTGGCTCAAGGGCTTGGGCTAGAATTCCAACAGAAAAGAGGAAGGATTTTTAGCCCCAAATCCAAGACTGTCTATTTGTTGGGTACTTTGAATATTAAAAAGGATACAAGCTGATCAATTTTAGCACAAACAAATCCTTCATTGAAATGAGTGTTCAGTTCTAAGAATATCCTTTAGCAGTGGTTGAAGTTGGAGAGTCTTCTTCACCACCAGAACCACTGAATGTAAGTGAAAGGATAAATGAGTTTTCTGATTCTGATATTTCTAATAATTATTATTTAATTTCATATCCTAATAGTCCTACAAGACTGAAATGGTCAGAAAATACCATTCATGCAGCTGGGGAACTAGCTGGAAATCCTAGTGATTCTAGGAGGACTAGATCTCAGTTTGAGTGTGCCCTGTGTATGAAAGATCCCTTGTTTGCAGAGAAGTTCTATCTGGTGGTTGAATCAGACCCATATACATATTAATATGTAGTACATGATCCAAGATGGCAAACATCCATGAAAGAAGAATTCAGCTCAATCCAGAAGAACAACACTTGGGAGCTAGTTGATCTTCCCCTGGGGAGGAAGCTAGTTCAATGTAAGTGGGTTTTCAAATATAAGTTTTCTGTTGATGGTTCACCTTTGAAATATAAGGAAATATTGGTATCCAAGGGATACTCATAGGTACATGGCATAGACTACAATGAAACCTTTGCACCAGTGGCAAAGATGGACTCCATCAAGCTAGCCTTAGCCATTGCAGCTTCGAAGCAGTGGGAGGTACATCACATGGATGTGAAGTGTGATTTCCTGAATGGATATATTACTGAATATTTTTACATGCATCAGCCTTAAGGCTTTTTTACTAATCCATCACTTGTTTTAAGGCTAAATAAATCATTTTATGGGCTTAAGCAAGCCCTTAGGGCTTGGTATGCCAAGATTGATGGATTTCTGCTATCATTGAATTTTGTTCGATGCAAGTCTGATACTAATGTTTATTTGAAGCTGATTCATGGTTATTTGATGATTATTATCTTGTATGTGGATGAAATTCTCATTACAGGAAGGTCAAAGGATGAAATTTCCTCCTTGAAGGATGCAATGAACCATGCATTTTCTATGACTGATTTGGGGTTACTGAGCCAATTCTTGGGTCTCGAGATCGCTCAAACCAAACATGGAATAAAATTACATCAATAAAAGTATGATTTTTATTTTCTAAACAAGTTCAACATGAAATATTGCAAGCCAAGCAAGACTCCCTTCCTTTCAGGAGTTAAGCTTGAAGAAGCAGATTCTTCACCTATGGTAAATAATACACTGTATACGTAATTTATTCGGTGTTTGATGTACATTACACATAATCGACCTGATATTTCTTATACAGTAAGTGTGGCTTCAAGATACATGGATCAGCCTAATGAGATCCATTGGAGAGCATCCAAAAGGATCCTTAACTTTGTTCAGGGAAAAAGGCCTCATGGGATCTTCTACAAAGCTAAATCTGATCTTAATTTGATTGGGTTTACTGATAGTGATTGGGCAGGTGACAACATAGATCGAAATTCAACATCAGGATATGTGTTAATGCTTGCTGAAGGACCAATCAGCTGGTCAAGCAAGAAATAGAGTGCCATTGCACTCTCAACTACAAAAGCAGAGTACAGAGGAGTTGTAAATGCAACAACTCAATGTTTATGGTTGCACGGGTTACTTGGTGAGTGTGGCTTCGAATCAGAATACTCAAATACTATATATTGTGATAATCAAAGTACCATTCGAATCTACAGTGATCCATTTTAGAGATAGATAACCAAACACATTGAGATCCATATGCACTACATCAGACAGCTTGTGCATGATGGCACCTTTCACCTACTCTTCTATTCATCTTTAGAACAAGTAGCAGACATCTTCACCAAAAGTTTTTTGTGAGCAGACATTCAGCAATCTCAAATCACTGCTGGGGATTGTTGATCATGCTGTGAAGCATGATTGATGACAAGATTTTCAAATTTTGTTTTAATGCCCATGTTTAAGGGAGGATTTTTCCCACTGGGTTTTTGCCTCTTTCCTTGGTTAAATGGACATGTAGTATGTAAAGGGTGACTAATCCTTGTTGCTAGGCCCTATTGTTTTCTGATATTTTACTCATAATTCAAGCTTAAGGGGGGTTTTAGAATAATAAACCCATAGTTAGCTACCTTAGACATTAATTATCTCCATTTTTGTCTTATTTGCCTAGTTTCCATATTCCACTCTATAAAAGTTGTCCTCCATATGTCCTAGATGGCCAAGCTTGCTAAACATGAGTCATGGAGCACTTGGGAAACCTCTTGGAATCATTTCTTCTTTATTCCTAACCTTCCTAGTGCATATCTACTTTTTTTTGCTTTATTGTTGCTTTTACTGAGTTTTAAGGCAATTGGGAAAGTTTGACTAGGTGAAGTTAACTTGTTTTTTGTCCCCGTCATCCTCCACTCTTTTCTCCTCATAAAAGCATGTATGAGATGTCCTTCCATCACCTATTATCCTCCCTAATTGATTTTTCCAATTCGTGAGCTCCTAGACAGATTTGGAAGCTGCTTTATGCACCTATGGGGAATTTGCTTAGTTTTAGTAAGCCTGCTTTTGACCAATTTGAATGGAATCCCAATGCATTCGAATCTCTCATGTAATTATTTGTTGTGGCAGCCTATGAATTCATAATGTTGGCTATTGTACACTTATCCAATATAGATTAGTGTTTTGCTAAATATTCAGTCTCCTTTGTGTGTAATTAGCAATTTTTGTGAGTGTAATTGTTCTAACACCTGGGTTCAATTCAACTTCCACATTAGAAATGGAATTTTTAACACACTTTCAATTACAAAATTCGATATGGGACATGTATAGACCTGTTGACCTCGCTTCAACAAACCACTTCAACACATATCTCCGATCATATTCATGAATGGAGATGAAGACGAAGGTTAATTAAGGCCCCTATTCCTGATTAGTTACTCGTTGATTGGTTTACAAATTCTTTACTCCCACCCATTGCTACATATGTTTCTATTGCGCCTTGAAATTGTCTTTTATAATGGTCTTATTTACATTAATTTCTGACCTATTTACCGTAATTTGATACATCTATGTTCAATAAGGTTGTCTTTTACTTTGTTTTATCAATTAAAATCTCGTAAATATAAAATAAGACAAATATGTTATTTGTATGTATTAAATGTACTATTTTGCAAATAATAGACGTGATGCACTTCATTCAACCCCTTATTTCGGTCCTAAGTTCCACACTATGTTTGATGACATAGTTTCTTTTATTAGGTTCTTGGTTTGGTTTACCCTTGTCTTCTATTTTCTCGTTGGCCTTGTTGATCCTGTATATGAAAATCAAACCAGATACTAATGATAGGTTTCATGGAAATACTTTAAATAAAACTTAATGGAATATCAAAGAAGGATTATTAATAATCTTTAAGATAAAATTTGTTTAAAATCTAAAGTAAAAAGAAATTAATATAAAACAAATGTGGAAACACATAAAATAAAATATGGGGAAAAAGGTTTAAAGTAGGAATATGTTAAAGTATGATAATTACATGTTAATAAACCATAATATATTTCGATTGCTTAAAACACATACAACATATATGGATTTCTTTTATGTTTTATAACCATTTCGTTGACTTCCCACTTAAAAAAATATATTAATATGATTCCCTTTCATGTTTTAAATCTTATTTCCATGGTTTAATGCTTATGTAACATTATGTGCAGGCCGCAAAACTCATGAGGAGGAGGGAATGCAACATGATGATGAAAAGGATGGAGAATCGCGTGATGCAACAATAGAATCTGGCCAGGATATGAATCTAGAAACCAACCATCAATGTGGCCAAAAAACTAGCAGAAAATCCACTCAGGAATCCGGATTTATTAACAAATTTTAGTTACAAGTCATCCGAATGTTCATCCAGACACCCATGCAGACCAAACATTGTTAATAGACAGTTGATTTTCAGGATAGATTTTCAAGAAAACATAAGTGAAATTGAAAATTATTGCACATGGGTTTTGTGCAGAATAGGCCCATTTCAATCTATACAAGAATTTTTGCAAAATACAAAGCCATTTGGGAAAAAATCGTGGTTCTCTAAAACCAACTTTTCCAGAAATTTTGGTTGCTCGTTTTCTGAATTCATTCCTATTTTGATGGGTAGTTGTTATAGTAGTAATGAACCTCTATTTTTAGCAAGAGGTGGTCAGCCTGATATCCATTGTAATCATCATATAAATACTTCTTTGGTTTTGAAGAGGAGGAGATAAAAAACGCTTTGTAAACTTTTCTTTAGTTTAATAAAAAGTCTCTATTTCAGTTGTTGGTGATCATTCTCGTTTCTCTGTTAATGATTGGTGACTGAGTAGCATAAGAATGCAGCCCCTAATTGCTGAGAAGGGCCCCCCAACAACCAGAGGTTATGTTTGTGTATATTCATCATTTTCTTTTTATGTCTGTAGCTAAGTCATTTCATTTTTTATATATCTATTACGTTTTCATGTAAGTCATTTTATTTTTGCAAGCAAGTGGTTTGTTTTCCTGTAGGTAATACTTTGTTGTTTATAACATATAATTTCCTGTTTTTTTATGCAATTTATGCCTTTAGAATTCATACGGATGACCAGTCATCCCTCTATTTAGATTGTTTTTTAACCTTCTATTCGCACCTTAATGTAGACTGTTTTTCAGCCTTATGTTCGCATGTTAATGCAGATTGTCGTTCAGCCTTTAATTCGCACTTAAAAAAAATTTTCAATATTTTTTTTTGCAGAAATAGTTAGTTAAGGTAGAGGTCAATTTTCTGACATTCCACCATGTTATGTAGCTAGTTGGGATTTGAATCTATCTCTAACGATTCATATTTAGTTCTATATTAACACATAGATGAATTATTTCAGTTTTAATGATGATAAAATTCATTTATATGCAACATATATTTTACTGTTTAAGTGAAAAATAGTTCTTGTTTGAATAGAAACAACATAGTTTTATTTTTGTTTATAACTTAGATAGTTTATGACTTACTTTCATTTGTTTTCATGCCTAAAACCTAGATTAGCTTGAGCTTGTTTAAAATGTTGTCATATAATTTGTTGAATAATAGCTTGCCTCATTTCTGAAATAGGTTCAGCATTCCATTTTCAGTTTTTATTTGAGTCCATAATCAGTCTTTCATTTTCAATTACACATAATTTTATTGTCTTAGGCTTTTTCTTTGTTAGTTTCATTTCTTCAAGTTATTTAATTTTAGTAGATGTAAAAGATTAGAACTCATCTTCAAATTCAATATTAATAGGTGCATTTAGATTTTAAAGATGCATTGGTTTTCAGTATTTTAAAGTTTGATGATAAAAGTTCACGTAACCTAGTTTAGTGTAGGTTTACTTTTCAAGCTGTAAATTAGTTGCATGATATTTTTATGATTGGTTAAGATTCCTTACTTTATTATATAGTTTGTTGAAGAGGTAGAGTAGAAGTATTTTGTTTTTCTGTTGTAGGTTTGCTTACAGATTGAATATATTTCCAGTTATTGTTTTGTACTTAGTTTTATATTTGATTATAAAGCACCAATTTTAGTTTGTTTTGATTAGTTTACTATTTTGCAACGCATTTATTTACGCTTGGTCTTTAGAATAATATTTTCTTTGCTTTCTACGAATCCGCAGTTACTTGTTTTTCTTTCTACGAATTTGCAATTAAATAGTTCATTGCTTTCCATAACTCTGTTTCACTTGCGCTCTTAGATAGGAATTTACTTGTGCATACATGAAATAGTATCCAATTTATAATATAGATCAAATAATTTTCGACAAGTAGTTAGTTTTGATCTCATTAGTTAAATCGCTTTCGGACCAAGCGACTATTTTCTAGATTAGTATCTGCAATTCCCTTCCATAGAATAGATTAGCATAGCACTAAAATAGTTTGAATCTCAGTTATTGATTAGTTTCCTTCCTTTATAGAATAGATTAATATAACATTAGTTTATATTTGAAATTATAGTTACTTTTCAAGTTCTTAGTTAATTTCGCATTTTCATAGATAGATTAAATTCTTGCATTTTAATTATGAAAGTCATGCATGTAGATTAAAATCATATAGTTGCATGTTAGCGCATTTGCATATTTAGTTATCTTAGGTTAGTTCAAGACTTCAATCCTGCACATATAGTGGTTGCATCTCACAAGCTACCTTCCCGGGTTGACAATTAAGTGTTGAATTAGATAGTGCATATTTTACCCAACATTTTGGCGCCGTTGCAGGGGGGAGGGGTGTTAAAGGGATTGGAATCGAGGTAGATAAGGGTAGATAGGTTTCCTTTACATTACACAATAAGGGGGAGGGGAGAACGGTATGATGAGAGGTAAGAACATGCGCATCCACTATAGTGGGGTGCCTCAAATCCTTGTTGTTCCTTTTTTGCACAAGTGTGTTTACATCACGCAAAGCTTTATTTACTTATCTTAAGTTTACTTTTTGCAAACATAGGTAGTTTACTTTTCCATAGTTAAATGTACTTTTTCTTCCTCAAACGTAGATAATTTACTTTTCCATAGTTTAATTTCATGTACGTGTCTTGCAAATTTAGGTAGTTTACTTTCCTACCATTTACTCTTATGCAAGTGTGTTATCTCTTCAGCAAGCTTAGGTATTGCATTTAGATTTGTTACGTTCGGTTGATTTCTTTTAGGTGTTTTTACATTTGTCCTAAGGTATTTTCTTTTCAAATATGTGATATGTTTTGTAATTATATTCTAAATAATATATATATATATATATAAACAAAAATTTTGGTGTAGTAAGAGCCCCAACCACTAATGCTTGTGTGAAGCAGGACTTACCACCCAAGACATGGATTCAGAGGTGACCATCAGTTTAAGAGAAGTCTCTCAAATCCTAGCAGCAACTGGGAATGATTCTCAATAGGTAAAAACCATCTTGATAGCAGTTGAGAGCTTGTAAACCTCTCCTAAAATAACAGACGAACCAAAATCCCAAGAAAAACAAAAATATTTTTTTGCGAGACTGCAAAAGATACTAATACATTGGGGATTACATATGAAGGAGAGAAAATAGAAATTAAAGAGTTCTTTACATGCAAGGTAACAGATCCATCATATGCTCAAACAACTTCTCAACTAGAAGAAGAGGATCTGTATGACATAGTGAAGGAAGGTGAGTACCAAGATTAGATCAAAAGATGGTTTCAGGAGGTAACTCGACCGCAATACCATTCCTTCATTCAACACCTATTGATGCAAAGAAAATTAAGTTGGTTGAACTTCCACATTCAGGTAATCGTTGCAACAATATTTTCATATGTGGATAAAGGTACAATTCTCATTTTTCTTCGCACTTGGTTTCATTGGAAAAGCTCGTATACTTGAATAAACACATTTTCTTTCTTCTGTGGTAGGGAAATATGTATATAAATAAAATGTTGCATTATTAGTTTAGGGAATAACGCAACTTCATTTTTTGTTTTCTTTTTCAAATAAAAGAAATAAGAAGAAGATCATGTTAATGATTAAACCAAAACAATTTTACATCATTATTCATTTTCATACATACTGTACCAGTTACTTAAGACCAACTTTAAATATCATGGGGATTTGTCATAAATTAATGTCTATCTAAAACCTAGAGGTCACTCGTACATCCTAGCTTCATTATCAGGGCATGTTATTTAAGCATATTTACTACAAGGTAGCATAAGGGTGAATGAAATTCCTAGTTTGTGGGGAACACTACTATAACTCTATATGAAAGAGGCAATATTTGAGACTAGAGACACATTTCACTCATTATCTTATGGCTATATCCACTTTACACTAAATCCATCAATCGTGTGTATATTTGATTAAGTAGATTCCTCTTCCAGACTTTATTTTTCTATGATAATAAAAAATAGAAGACTAGTTGTCCTCCAATCCATATACCATCCCACCATGTAGCATGGTTTTCAAAGCTTCTCCCCCACCACTCCTTCATAGGAAAAAATATTTTTCGAATATATATAGGGACTAGAAACATTGGGACAAGAGCCTCTGATAGAAAACGAGTTTAAGAGGTTAACCCATCGGGGTACTGAACAGGATCACTAGCAGTGGGTACCAGCCTATGGTATGACTAGGTAAACCCGATGGGGTACTGAATAGGCCCAATTGGAAGAGGAGAATCTTCCTAGGAAGGACAGCTTGTTAAAAAGACAGAGAAAAAGTCTTTAAAAAAAAAGAAAGAAAAAAATATATGATAATGACTCTATGATAACAAAGGTTGTTGTGGGTCTACTGGAGGAAGGTATGCATGGTTGATCTAAAATGAACTCCATTAATATTCCATTTGAGAATGTTTGTAAGTTTCACTTAATACCCTATTGTCTAAATTCATACCATAGCTAGGATGTCGCTATCCTAAAAGTGGGACCCATAAACTTAGGAGTCTAATGAACTTGAAATCAAAACTTTGTCCATAATTACTTGAATGACGATAAACCTTTGAGAAGTAGAAAGGATGATTGGTTTCCTATAGTCTTTATAGACTATCTATACCCTCATGTTTTTTATTTTAATCTAGTCTTAATTCATTCATGGCTCAAGAACATGCCATACTTTCGGTCTAGCGGAGGGAGTCTCAATTAATTTATATGGTCTTCGTAAGCATGAATTATTACTGGTGGAAGAATCATATGTATTAAGAAATCTTAAATAATATGAATTTGTTTTGGTCATCTCATAACATAACTTTCTTTTCGAAGTTCTAGTTTTCATGTAGAATAAAGATGGCTTCATTTTGCTGAAATGTTGCCTATAAACTATTTATGATCAAGCATAGTTTTTGAATAAATGAAAGACCACTCTCGATTCATTCATGGCACGAGGAAGTGCCATACCTTTGGTCTGGGGGTTTGTTGGTCCCAGAAATTGTCTTTTATAATGGTCTTATTTACATTAATTTCTGACCTAATTACCGTAATTTGATACATCTATGTTCAATAAGGTTTTCTTTTATGATTTTTTATCAATTAAAATCTCGTAAATGAAAAATAAGACAAATATGTTATTTTTATGTACTAAATGTAGTATTTTGCAAATAATAGATGTTATGCACTCCATTCAACCCCTTCTTTCAGTCCTAAGTTCTGCACTGTGTTTGATGACATGTTTTATTTTATTAGGTTCTTGGTTTGGGTTACCCTTGTCTTCTATTTTATCGTTGGCCCTATTGATCCTATATATGAAAATCAAACCAAAGACTAATGATAAGCTTCATGGAAATACTTTAAATAAAACTTAATGAAATATCAAAGAAGGATTATTATTAATCTTTAAGATAAAATTTGTTTAAAATCTAAAGTAAAAAGAAATTAATAAAAAATATGTAAACACATAAAATAAAATATGGGGAAAAAGGTTTAAAGTGGGAATGTGTTAAAGTATGATAATTACATGTTAATAAGCCATAATATATTTTGATTGCTTAAAACACATAAAACATATATGGATTTCCTTTTATGTTTTATAAATATTTCGTTGACTTCTCACTTAAACAAATATATTAATATGATGCTCTTTCATGTTTTAAATATTATTGACATGGTTTAATGCTTATGTAATCTTACGTGCAGGCTGTGAAACTCACGAGGAGGAGGGAATGCAGCATGACGATGAAACGATGAAGAATCGCATGATGCAACAATAGAATATAGCCATGATCTGAATCTAGAACCCAACCATCAATGTAGCCAACAAACTAGTAGAAAATACGCTCTGGATCTGGATTTAGGAACAAATTTTAGTTGCAGGTCATCCGGAAGTTCATCTAGACGCCCATGCAAACCACATGTTTTTAATAGACAATTTATTTTCAGCCTAGATTTTCGGGCAAGCAGAAGAAAAATTTAAAACTATGGCACATGGGTTTTGTGCAAAATAGGCCAATTTCAATGACCACAAGAAATTTTCATAAAATACAAATCCACTTGGGAGAAACTCGTGGTTCTCTCAAACCAACTTTTCCAAAAATTATGGTTGGTCATTTTCTGAATTTGTTCCTGTTTTGATGGGTAGTTGTTACAGCAGTAATGAACCTCTATTTTTAGTAAGAGGTGGTTGACCTGATCTACATTGTAATCATCATATAAATACCTCTTTGGTTTTGAAGAGGAGGAGAGAAAAAATTCTTTGTAAACTTTGCTTTAGTTTAATAAAAAGTCTCTATTTCAGTTGTTCTTGATAATTCTCATTTCTCTATTAATGATCAGTGATTGAGTAGCATAAGAAAACAACCCCTAATTGGTGAGAAGGGCCCCTCAACAACCAGAGGTTCTTTTTGTGTATATTCATTAGTTTCTTTTTATGTTTCTAGCTAAGTCATTTGATTTTTTATATATCTATTATGTTTTCTTGTAAGTCATTTCATTTCTGCAAGCAAGTAGTTTGTTTCCCTGTAGGTAATACTTTGTTGTTTATAACATATAATTTCTTGTTTTTTTATGCAATTTATGCCTTCAGAATTCATACAGCCGGCCTGTCGTCCCTCTGTTTAGACTATTTTTCAGCCTTCTGTTCTCACATTAATGCATACTATTTTTCAGCCTTTTGTTTGCACCTTAATTCATATTGTCGTTCATCCTTTAATTCGCACTTAGACAGAATTTCAATTCATTTTCAGAATTTTCAGTATTTTGTTTTTGCAAAAATAGTTAGTTAAGGTAGAGGTTAATTTTCTAGAATTTCACGATGTTATGTAACTAGATGGGATTCGAATCCACCTCTAACAATTCATATTTAGTTCTATATCAACACATAGATTAATTATTTCAGTTTTAATGATGATAAAATCCATTTATATTCAACATATATTTTACTGTTTAAGTGAAAAATAGTTTTGGTTTGAATAGAAACAACATAGTTTTATTTTTGTTTATGACTTAGATAGTTTATGAGTTACTTTCATTTGTTTTCATGCCTAAAACCTAGATTAGCTTAAGCATGTTTAAAATGTTGTCATATAATTTGTTGAATATTAGTTTGTCTCATTTCTGAAATAGGTTCAGCATTCCATTTTTAGTTTTAATTTGAGTCAATAATCAGTCTTTCATTTTCAATTACACATCATTTTATTGTCTTAGGATTTTTCTTTGTTAGTTTCATTTCTTCAAGTTATTTCATTTCAGTAGATGTAAAAGATTAGAACTCAGCTTCAAATTCAAGATTAATAGGTTCATTTAGATTTTAAAGATGCATTGGTTTTCAGTATTTTAAAGTTTGATGATAAAAGGTCACATAACCTAGTTTAGTGTAGGTTTATTTTCAAGTTGTAAATTAGTTGCATGATATTTTTATGGTTAAGATTCCTTAGTTTATGGTATAGTTTGCTGAAGAGGTAGAGTAGAAGTGTTTTTTTTCTATTGTAGGTTTTCTTATAGATTGAATATATTTCCAGTTATTGTTTTGTACTTAGCTTTAGATTTGCTTATAAAGATCCAAGTTTAGTTTTCTTTGATTAGTTTACTATTTTGTAGCGCATTTATTTACGCTTGGTATTTAGAATAATATTTGCTTTTCTTTCTACGAATCCGCAGTTACTTGTTTTGCTTTCTATGAATTTTCAATAAATAGTTCATTGCTTTCCATAACTCAGTTGCACTTGCATTCTTAGATAGGAATTTACTTATGCATACATGAAATAGTCTCCAATTTATAAGATAGATCAGATAATTTGCTGCAAGTAGTTAGTTTTTCTCTCATTAGTTAAATCACTTTCAGACCAAACGACTGCTTTCTAGATTAGTATCTACAATTCCCTTCCATAGAATAGATTAGCATATAATTAGACTAGTTTGAATATCAGTTATTAATCAGTTTCCTTCCTTTATAGAAGAGATTAATATAACATTAGGTTATATTTGAAATTATAGTTACTTTTCAAGTTCTTAGTTAATTTATTGTTTTCATAGATATATTAAATTCTTGCATCTAATTTATGAAATTCATGCATGTAGATTAAAATCATATAGTTTCATGTTAGCGCATTTTCATATTTAGTTAGCTTAGGTTAGTTCAAGCCTTCAATCCTGCACATATAGTGTTTTCATCTCACAATCTACCTTCTCGGGTTGACAATTAAGTATTGAATTAGATAGTGCATATTTTACCCAATAGTTGCCATGGGAGGCGATGTCACCGAGGAGCAAGCTATTAGCCACACTCAGTACCTAGTCTTGGTCTATTCCCAGTCAGATAATTTGTATGATTTAATTTCCCATGCTCCTCGACCCACAACTGATCTGTCTAGACCCGCAATTGAACCACCTATTGATGGCATACTTGGTTCAGTTCAAACACAAATGGTAGGAAAATATTCTAAGAAGAAAACCCAAACCACCACATCAACAAATCAACCCACACCGCCATCCAAAACCGTGTCCTCTCCTCTTGCTCCCGCCAAAGTAAATGGAGTCCAATCCACTGAATCTTTAGGTGGAAAGAAGAAACGAAATAATAAATAGAAAAAAACCTGATCATCAATAGGAAGGCAATAAACCACAAAATCCTGATGCAGATTCAAAAGGTAAGAGAAAGATCAAATATCCTTGTTGAATCTGTGGGGGTGATCATTTCACCAAAGAATGTCCTCGTCGTGAGGAAATTAACAAGTTTTTGAAAATTTTACCCACCCCAGCAGTTCTCAAAGACCCTTTCCCCTCCCAATAGTAATTGATTGATCATTAATCATTGCATGAGCCTTCTTCATCCACTGATGAAGTTACAATAATGTCTAGTAAAATGATTAACTTGAACACAAGATCACACAGTTATGACCCTCCTCCGGTGAAGAAACCCAATGAAGTTCCATCTGAAAAACCATCAATTTCCACACCTCCTCCTAGTAATGGTATTCATATTGAAAAACCTATGCCCGAAGCAATATTTCTCCCACACAAGAGTACTTTTCATAAGTCAATTATAAATCCTAACACACTTGCTTCACAATACTATAACATTGTATAATATTTGGCTCAAGCACCATGCACTATGTCGACCCTGGAAGTACTCCAAACTTGTCCCACCCAACGAAAAAAATTTCTCATAGCACTTGGAGCCATGGATCCTGAAAATAGTAATATTATTTCTTTCAAACTGGATGTCTTTAAGACCATGCTCTCACATCATTTGGCTTTCTAGATAACCACTAAAATTTCTAGGAAGAATATCCTTCGTATCGTTTTGGACAAGGGAGCCTCTAATTTAGTCATGTCTCTGTCTTTTTAGAGAGCCATTGGTTCTCCTAAGGTCAATCGTTCTCCTACCACTCTCAAGGATTTTAATGGTCACAGCTTTCAACCCTATGGAGTACTCCCTACTATCCAAGTTGAACTGGGGGGGAAATCAGTCTCCATTCATATTGAGGCCATCGATGCTCCTTTGGATTACAACCTAATCCTAGTTCGTAACTGGTTTTATGTTATTCAAATTGTAGCATCGACCTTTTTTTGGATCGTCCAGTTCCCATTCCAAGGAAGGATTATCACCATAGATAAGTTAGATTTCATTACACCTAGTTCTATTACCAATGACGCAAACACCATCCCGCTTCTGAATACCCCAAAGTATTAGGACATAGGAGTAGGTATTATCAAAGACTCTTCAATCATGGGAGTATTTCCATTATTAAATCCTCCTCCTGCTTCACAGACTACATCTATTAATATGATTTCTAACATTATCATAGACAAAGGAAAAATGATTACTAACGAATCAGCATCCCTTACCCTTTTGAAGAAGTTTACAATGCAATATAATCCACCAGTGACCCTACCATCAACAACCATTTGTTAATGGCATGAGATCATTATCACCTACAATATTGGCTAGATAACCCCCTCCCCATCTCTATATTACCTTTTGCATACACTTCCTATAGATGAATCCATTAGGGAAGTTATGTCACTAGAAAATATGTCTTAGGAAGACCATCATCATCGATCTTCTTTCCTTACCCCTCACCATATGGTAGAAGAGCACTTCACATTAGATGTTTCATCTGATCTAGTCATGAACCCTCAGTCTCTGATCCTCACTCGTAGTGTCAAGTCTGAAGGAAATCTATGAAATATTACTAAACCCATGCTCGTATACATATCAGTGAAACCAGGTATTTCAGAGAACATCTATATAGACCATAATTCTTCATCCTTCGAGATTCAATCATATGCGGCCTTATTTAAGGAATTTCGAGATGTGCTCACTTGGACCTACGAAGAAATGCCACGGATTGATCCCTCCATTGTTGTTCATGAGATAAAAACCTACCCTAGTGCTAAGCCAATCTACCAAATATTACGACAAGTACATCCACGAAAAGCAGCAGCCATTAAGGAAGAAATTGAAAAATTTTTGAAAGTTGGATTCATTTACCCCATGCCTTTAATTGAATGGGTGTTCAATATAGTCCCTGTGAACAAAAATCAGGGTACTATTAGGGTTTGTATCAACTTTAGGGACTTGAATAGGGGTTTTCCAAAAGGCAATTTCCCCACTCCCTATATCGTTCAGATAATCGATAACTGTGCCAAAAGTGTCATCTTTTCATTCATGGATGGATTTTCTAGCTATAATTAGATAGATATTATCCCATCAGACCAACACAAGACAGACTTTATTTTCCCATGGGGGAACTTTGCCTACCGAAAATTATCTTTTGGCCTCAAGAATGTTGGTGCTCCTTTTCAACATGCCATGTCATATGTTTTTTAAGATATTAAGCACGTTGTGGAACCCTATCTTGATGACCTACCTGCTCATTCCAAACATCAGGATATTCATGTCGATCATTTAAGAACTATTCTTCTTCGATGTCATCATTTAAACATCTGTTTGAACCCCTATAAATGTATTCTTTTTTCAAAACTGGAAGATTGCTTGGTTTCATCATCTCTAAGGATGACATCCATTTCGATCCTTTGAATATCGAATCTATTTTTTCCCTACCTGGTCCAACGAATCTAACTAAACTCCAAAGTTTTCAAGGGAATGAAAAACGTTTATGTCATTTTGTCTTCAATTACGTATAATAACACACGATTTCATGGATTTTCTTAAAAAGGATACACATTTTTTCTGGGATGATTTTGCGCAGTGCATGTTTGATAATATCAAACATGCACTTACCCATGCACCTGTGTTGTAGCCACTTGATTACACCAAGGACTATTCCTTGTACGTGGCTACATCCTTATCTACTATAGTCATGGTCCTTGTTCAAACAGATGAACACAACCAACAACATGTGATGTACTATTCCAATAAGATTCTTCTAGACTCCAAAACCCAATATTCACATGTGGAGAAACTTGCTCTAGCCACGGTCATCATGGTCCAAAAGTTTCGTCACTATATCTTGCTCAGCACTACTAATGTTTATGTTAACTCTAACCCCATGTACTGTGTCTTCACATGTCAGGTACTTGGGGGAAAATAATCATGATGGATCATTATCCTCCAGGAATTTGAGTTGGAGTTTGCTAAAATTACTTCGAAGAAATCGCTTGACTTCATAGATCTCAAATGTGACCTTCCCCGTACTACGGAGAATATAGATCCCATCAATTCATTACCTAATGAATCATTGTTTCTCATGAGTATGACTGATCATTGGTATGGAGACATCATTTTGTATCTCCAAACCTTACGATATCATCCCGCCACTACTTGCGATGAGCATCATCACATCCTCTACAAGGCTAAATACTATCTCATCATGAATGATACCTTATATCTTCTTGGTGATGATTCTATATTATGACGTTGCCTCACACATGAGGAAGTTGAAATCATCCTAAATGATTTCCATGCTGGAGATTATGGCAGTCATCTCTCTAGGTTGGTTACTGCTGAGAAAATATTGTGTGAAGGGTATTTTTGGCCCTCGATTTTCAAATATTGCATTGAAATGGTCAAGAAATACCCGCCATGTCAAATTTATACTACCAAAAAGCACACCCATCGAACTCCACTCCATCATGTCATAGCAGTTGGCCCTTTTGCAAAATGGGGCATATACCTCATGCATTGTAGACCTACCTTAGTCAGGGGGCATGGCCACATAATTGTGGCCGTGGACTATTTCACAAAATGGGTTGAGGCTATGCCAATATACGTCGAATACAAGAAAACAGCTGCATTATTCTTTTTTAACGATATCATCGCTAGGTTATGTATTCCTAGGGCTATTGTGACCAATCACGGGTCACACTTCTAGAACAAAATGATGACAGAACTTAGTGAAAAGTTAGGGTTTCTTCACGACAAATCTACACCTTACTACCCTCAGGCCAATGGCCAGGTTGAAGTGATAAATAAAGTGTTGAAAACTATGCTTCAGTGGGTGGTAGGGAAGGCCAAGTCAAACTGGAACTTGCAACTATTTTCTGCACTTTGGGCCTATAGGACCATTGTAAATACTTCCACTGGTTTCACACCTTTTCAATTGGTTTATGGATTGGAAGCAACTCTCCCAATAGAATGCGAGATCCCTTATCTGAAGCTCATTGTGGAACTTTTTCCTAACACCACTATAGAAGAGGAACGATTCTTGTATCTAAATAAACTTGATGAAACTTGTCATGGTGTTGCCTTAGCTAATGAGGCACACAAACGACGGATGAAAGCTCAATATGACAAAATCATTCAGCCCCGCTCTTTTGGTGAAGAAGATCTGGTGTTGACTTATGACCAGAAGCATGATAAGTTGGGGGCAGGGAAATTCGAATCTATGTGGCATGGACCTTACATTATCAGTCACGTCTTGGAAAAGGGTGCATATGAGTTAGTATATTATGATGGCATACCCTTGGGTGAGCCCCGTAACAGGATCTCCCTTAAAAGATACCATGCCTAGGTCATCTAGCATAGACTCTTTGTAAATACTATTTATAGATTGTTGTGTGTCTTATTTTGAAAGTGTGGTTTTTTGTGTGATCTAAAATGTGTTTTTCAAACCCTGATTATGTATACCTTATGTCTAAATGGACAAATGACTACCTTTACTAGTTTTGTCGATGGTGCTAATCATTATACATTAAATCTTGCATCAGCAACTTGGATATTGTACTCTCCTGCAGGTAATCTGATGAGTTCAGGGGGTGTTTGTTTATTTTCCTCCACCAACAATCTGTATGAATATCACAGAGTGATTGGATTGTTGGCGAATCCCTAGATAGCGATGTAAGAGATATTAGGGTTTACCTAGACTCTGAATTAGTTTTCAACAACTTAATCGAGTCTACACCGTCCGAAACCCTCTACTTCTTCGAACATTTCGAAGGGTTATACTATTAGAAATATCTTTTGAGCAAGTCACATGTCAACATGTTCCGAGACATCTGAACATTGTGGCAGATTCCCTAGCTAATTATGTCTTAGATTGGTACACTGCTCATAATTAAAAGTCCATTTTTAACATAAATGACATACATGTAAATTCATAAGTGGGCATTTATTTCACATATCACATTTTTTGCACACACAACTGTAAATAAAAAGTTGGTCATATATATATATATATATATATATATATATATAAAATTGTAAAACTGAGATACAAAATTGGGCTGAAGCATCAAGCTTTCAGTGCCCTCAAAGTTCAGGACTGTAACAAGTTCAAAATATACATATATATGGGGAAAAATCTGAAGCTTCAAAGCTTTTAGTGTACATATACAAAAGTGGAAATTCCATATAAACTAGTCATCCTCCTGACGATGCCCATGATAGCATAATAGCCTGAGCCACTCTACAGAGTATCTTGGAAAATCGTCCAGAGACCCCTTCAGTATGGCGATGGTAACGCCTAGGTAGATCATCGGTGGTAACATCTAGAATCCCTACTATCAGACACTATAGGTTCTCCTCCAAATTTCCAATATCCTCATCTTCCTCGGAGTGATAAGCCACCATCTCCCTGGTCCCTACCCACCTTGAAAGAGGTGACATACCAGTTGGGCGTACTGGTCCAAAATTTATATAAAAAACCATTTCTACTTATCTCAGTATTAAAAAATAAAAATAAAATAAACTTGAAAAATTAAAAACACGGTGGATAGTATCTTTCTTACCTTGGTCATCCCACTCCTCCCCCTTAGGTAGTATGAGCTCTGGTTCATCTCGGAAGTCTTCCCCCTCATAGGCATAATCTTCAATCATGATTAGTTGTCCCATCATCCAGCAAAAGAAGGTTGTTCCATAAACAACCTTGGGATCTCTGCCTCCATGACGGGCCATGATATAAACCCACCTAAGAATCCTAGGATCCTCAGGGTCTAGTCTGCTCATAGTCACATGAGGCCTCATGTGGGGAACCTTATGCAAAATGAAATATACCACCATAGCTCCATAGCCAAACTACTTAAGAGTCCCCCTCTTTCACTTGCCTAGTTGATCCTTTAGACTTACCAACATTCCTTCACACTAGTTGAAGGCTGTAGGCTCCACGCACTCTAGGAAATACAGCATGTGTGACCTAGTAATCAAGTGAGAGGACCTAGTCGTAGCCACCTTTCCAATAGTATAGACCACTATCCTCAGGGGATGATCCACTATCTATTGGATGTATAATTTCCCATACTAATCCTGTGCACCCAGTGCACAATATTGGTCAATCAAATCATCTAATGAGGACTCTCCTCCTCAGGCGTCGGATAAGACTACTGGTCTCCCTCTTCGAGATAAACCAATCAAGAAGTAGATATCCTCAATATCTATGGTAAAGGCATGCATCCCAACCACAAAGTGTTGTTTCTTGGGATCTCACATATCTATAATGTACTCTAATAGGCAGATGTATGACTTCATGCCTGGTACCCTAAAATATTTCAGCATCCCTCAGTTCTGTAAGGCCTCTACAGTAGTTGGATCACTAATAGCGTGGAATTCTATAGTCTCATGATCTTGTTCTTTCCAAATGACCATGATGTGGACAATGTATTGCACCTATGAGCACATAAAAAAAGTCTATTAATAATCACATTATGACCAAAGGAAAGCATAAAATGACGTTTTTAAATAACATAGAAAGAAAAAAATGATTTTTGATAGAGATAGGGTTTGTTTTTTTCAATTTTTTGGGCCTACGACGCCTTTTCACCTTATGGACAGAGAACCTATAGTGCATCTTCCTCTGCATGCACAAAGCGCCGATGGTCGACGCCACTGTTGTCTATGGACATAGTGCCTACGACACATCTGTCCCAGCACGACAAAGCATCGTCGTGCTCAGGGCCCAAAAAATAAAAGGGCTTCCATGGACCGCATTTTGACCATTCAAAACACCCAAAACCCTAAAATTTGGTTAAAAAATATCCTATACACAAATAAAATCCTTTTATTATTATTTAAATCTTGAGAATTTATCATGGGCATGAAATACGAATGGTAAGAATACCTACCTCTTCCAAGAAGATTGAGAAACAATGGATGGGATCACTTGTAAAATCACCAATGGAAGCTCTCTCTTTTACTCCAACTCTCAAGCTCTCCAAGTGGTAATACTAACAATGGTAAATATTTTACTATTCCCCTCTATTTATAGTAATTTTGCTAACTTTTGTTATTTCATTATAATTTAATTATTTTTGAAATCCAAAATTATTTTCTAAAAGTGGGTTTTATCACTTGTTTTTATATCATTCTAATAGAGTTGGATTTTAATATGTTTTTTTATTTGTCAGGTCCAATTTTGGTTCATGGCTGTGAAACAAGCTATTTTATTATTTTTCAGGCTTATAGTTAAGATGAAAAAAGTACTAATCATTTTTGTACACTTTTCACATGCTTGTTAAATCACCAGTAAAAGAGTGGCGAGTCTATCTTTTTGATTTTTCACACTCGTTAAAAGTGGATTATGAAAAAGTAAAGCCACTGCAGATTTATATTTAAGATATTTTCAGTATCCTTCAAAAAACAAAAATACTTCCAATATAACTTGTTATGTTCACACTTGTAAAAGTATCAGAACGATCAACTAGCCGGTGGTAGGTTATCTCTTTTTCGGAACAACTAGGACTATTTACAAAAAAGGACCTTTCAGATTTTCCTTATGTATTCGTTCAGACTCTCTAAATATGGAGGATACTATGTTTTCTTTCATCGGACTCATAAAACAAAACAATGGAAGACCCTATCTAGGAACGAACCCCTCCTTTCTCGGGTTCGTAAAACATGTGAGAATGGACTCATCGCTTGATGAGCTATAACGAGTGTTTGTTACCCTCTTTGAACTCATAAAAATGAAAAGAGGCACTCATATGTTAAATATGGAGAAATTAAGGGAAAGGGGAATGTTTTTTATTTGTATTTGTGGTATTCTACAGTCCACCTTTGAACATGGCACCTGTCTACATTTGCATATTTGAACAGTTGGGTATTCAGCTTGTCTCCTAGTTGATCCACTTTTGTGAGTCACCTGACTCCTTTGAGTCAATTCAAAGAATGCTCCTTCATATTCCTTGCATTACACCTGGTTCTAGTATAGTCAATTCAATGTTGCCAAGTCATTTTTCATGCCACAACTTGTTCAAAGGTTATCTCTTCCAAAAACTAACTCATCAATAACTTTACATATCTATAAATTTAGTCATGTCTGAGTCAGTTTCATCACTTCAAATAAAATTTTGTTCCATGTTTCGTGTCACTGATGTGGGAATCATCATGGCCTTCTTGTGACAAGTATGTTCCTGTTGACTTCAGCTCATTATCCAAGAACTAGACCTAGAAACCTAGTCAAGTACCTTGAAGCATGCATGCTTCAATGGCAGGTTTCCTTGCTTTTGAAAGTAGGTTTTCATCAATGACCTCTCATTGAAAGATTCTATCTAGTGTTCGACTTAAAAACATTTGTTCACACTTGGGATAATGTACTTAGATTCCTTGGGGATCATTAACATTAATGATGATTTCCCTTGCACTTGTTAATAGTTTACATCAATGACTGGTAATCAAGTGGTTTCTACCATGTTCAACATCAAAACATCTATTCACATGGTTAGAATCGTATCGGTTGGGGATTGGAATGAATATCCTGAGTGGTTAGACTTTGTCATTATGGTTTCCTATACTCAGATTGCATTTGAATATCAGTCAGAGTCCTGACATGGATCCACATTGTATGTTTTGGTGGTTGTGTTCAGTATTTGAGGTCAGATAACATGGATCTACTTTGCATGTTTCATATCCATGTTCTACCTCCTACATCAATTGTTCATGGATATACAGTGTATTATTGGTAACCATGGCATGGTCATCATCATGGATCTGTAGTGTATTGGTCTATAGCCATGATTGGGTTGGTTAAGTTATTAACTGTTCCTATGTCATTTATGAGCTCATCTATCATTGCCTCTATACCAGACTAATATGTTGCAAACTATTTCACCTATCAATTCCTTCTAGCTTCATACTTTGGGGGGAATTTTGTTGCACCTGGAAATTCCACATTTCTTGTTAGCCTTATAGAGATCCCGACCTGAGACACCTTGGTTAGCTTTTTTACATATTTTGGAAGGGTGGCACCTTTCTCCTGTTTGCACAGAGCGCCGAGGTGCTTTCCACTATGGAGAAAGGAGCATCGGTCCACCTTTTCTTTGGAAACAAATTAGGTCGGTACACTTACCCCTTTAGCTCAATGCATCGATATACCAAAAATAGGAAAAAAGAAGGTTCTAGAAGCTTCCTTGTGGGAGACTCCATGGATTAAGTTCCTATTTGCTTGGAAAAGGTGGCATTCACCTCCCAAACATATTGGGATCACCTCATATCCATTCCCCAAGTCAATCTCATGTGTTTTGGGCCTATAAATGAATCCTTCATTATGTGAGTGAAGGAGGCCAAAATAAAGTACCCTTATGTTGTTGGATTCAATTTTGAGTTAGACGCAAGATAGAGTTAGCTTGTATGTGAATAGATGCTCATAGCTGTGAAGGATTGTAGATTTCTTGTAGAGGTTGAAGCCATCAACATGAAGGCTTGGTTGTAACTTCACTCTCTCATTATTTGATACAAAAGTGTTCCCCTTTCCTATATTTTATGTGTTGTTAATTTTAGTTGAATATTATCAGATTCCTTGATCACTGGTATAGGTAATTAGTTTATCATGATACTATGACCTTTTGTTTTTTCTTCTGATCTATTTTGCAGGTGTTAAACATTGTAAGGAATTTTCGGAACAAGGACAAGGAAACTTAGGTCTGAGGTATGGTTTTATTTCATGTTGTTTAATTGATTACTTAAGGAAAGCAAATACTACTGTGCTCTTTTGTTCTACACTTGTGATTTACAGGGTAGAGGAACAAATGGTGTCCACACCAATTGCATAATTCCTAATAACAAGAAGTGGAGAATTATCGAATATATTTCCATGTAGTATTGATAAAAAAAAGTGTACATAAACAATGTATCCCTTGTAGGTAAAATAGAGTTTCTAAGGAGACAACTCATGCTATCTCATAAAGCATACTTACAAAATGTGATAAAACCCCATAGGTGACTAAAGAACTTTCCAAATCAGTCAATGAGCTCACAAATTAGATAAATCATGAGTGAGTTGTCATGAGTGATGGAAAAAAAATGCTAATCATTGAATATGGATACAAAATCATGGAGGATTGGTTGGCTACAAAAGATAGCAGTTTCCTAGTTCACTAGCTTTTCCTTCTCCACTAAAAATATGGAATAAAGAAGTATAAAGAAAAAATATACAAGAAGGTGCAGTTGCTAAATTGGGAAACCAGTAAAGTAGGTAGGATCTGTCCAAAATCATAATAAAGGCACTCATGGGGTGTATATGGAAAGTATTGACCAAGGGGTGCAAGTGGATGCCAACTATCTAGGATAGCAGATAATAAATTAAGTAGAAATGATCAATTATTGTTATCCTAAGTATTGAGTGGGTTTATAATATTCTAACACAAACCCTTTAAGGCTAACTTTATGATGGATTTATCTGAAATGGTCAAAAGATATATGTATATAGGGCCCAACAATAAGGCTATGGTCACCCTTTACAATTATTTTTTGTTTAGAAAAGTGACGAAAGAGGAAAAACCACATGGGGAAAATAATCCGTCAAGAAAGGAAAAGGCACAAAATTGAATAGCATGTCTTCATTATTCAGATTTACACAGCATGCTTTGAGGATTATGAAATACTCTCTCTAGCAAAATTCAATCTTCTTTATTATAAGGGGAAATAGTTCTTCTTACAACAAGCTTCAGTAACTATGCTACTGAAAAATTCACCCATACTTCATTCGATCCTACCTATATTTCTACATCTCAAAATGGCCTTTGGTATTCCTTCCCTTTGGGATTTCTTATCTTTCGGTTACATAAAACTTGTCTTTAAAGTGCTCAAAAATTAAATACAAAATATTACAAATATGTCCATGTGTGAAAAAGATAAAACACTTAAGTGGACGCAGTCAACTCAACAATGAATTATTTCCATGCCTTAGTGCGTGAAACAATTATCTCAAACTCAGCTGGCTCCAAGAATCTAACCATGACTTCATTTTTGGAAGCCTGAGCCTTTATGTCACCCATCCTTGTTCGAATAACTTGGATCCGATCTTCTAAAAGGAAGTTACTTACTGCAGCTTGGGAAATCACATTTTTTATCACCCTTTCATCTAAGTTTTTTATCAAATGTATTCCAAGCTCATCCTCCTTCCATCTAGCATGTAATTGATTCAAGTGTTCTTCATGCAGTGGAAGATCATCTAGCCTCTTTTTGGATGATGTCTAACATCTGTTATGAGTTGTGAGTACTTTCTTGCAAAAATCCATGCATTTGTCCATTGTTTTCTGTACTGTCTCTATCAATTTCTCAACAGATCTATGGTTGAAACCTATCAGTTCATACTCAAGACGCAATCTTTTTGGGTCTTTGACTGGTGTGTTTTCTAGAGGTTCTTTGGTTTTTTCCAACCATGTCAATATCCCTTGAATTATTTCTATAATGTCTTGGGTTTTATCTTTGAATTCCGTAGTTGTGGCTGAAATTTCCCATAGTCAATCTTCCACTTGTTTGACTTTGAAAACTTCTCCCACGATCTGAACTTGCATTTGATAGATCTTACCCCTAAGAAAGAGAGCATGCTTTGTCAGAGGTGTTATATCTATTTTGTATTCATTTGTTGCCTTCAACAACACCTCCAAGTTGTTGAAATATTGTAACTTCAAAGAATATTCTATATGTATCTTTTGTGGTCCCCGATGGTCCTACCGGGAGAACCACTTGTATTATCTTGTACCCCGATGCTTCTAATCGGAAGAACTAATAAGAGTCATGAGGTTGTCCCCTCTAATTGTAAAGGTGGTTCATTAGCACCCCAGTGTGGTTACTTGAGCCTACATGTGTAACTCGAGCCTACATAATTAACTTGATCCTTCATGTCGGATGAGTTAATTGAAGTGAACAGATGAATATAAATAGAGGTGTAGCTCTCCTCATTTGAGCACACATTCTCACTTGTGTATCACATTAGTGGAGAATAGAAGTAGCTGGATAAGGAGGAGGATCAGGCTTTGATCTCCTTGTTGGTTTTATCTTTTATCCTTTTGAGGAATCTATATTAAGGAAGCTTTTGCTGGTTTTTTCCCTTTAGGGTTTTCCTAGGATAAATCTTTGTGTTCCTTTTGTATTGTTGTGCTTGTCTATCTTTCAGTGATCCTGTTTATATGCTTTTGTTATGAAAATGAAAGGAAGTATTGATGTCTTAGATAAGCATATGAAACATTAACATGGTACCAGAGCCACCCTGAAAAGAAGACATTTTGCAGCTACAAAATCTAGGGATTCTTACTTTTTGGTTCTCTCTCCACAATCGATTAGCAAAAGAACTCTAGGCTGACTCTCTATTGAAGGGCGCATCTTTTTGTCGAAGCGGAATTCGATTCCAAGCATTTTCAGTTTTCGGTGTGGGAAATTAGGGCTTCTTACAGAAGAATAATTTTTGAGTGAGCCCAACATATAAGTTCTCTCCTCATCAAAATCGAAGTTTAGAGACCTGGATCAATATTTTTGGTTGGGTGAAACTCCGGGAAATTCAAACCCTAGTTTGACCCGGAGCTAGAAAAACCCAAAATACTAAAACTGCTAAGTTTTGGTATATTCGCTATACCCCAATATTGGAAAAGGTTCAAGAGCTATACATTGTAGAGAACGAAGATATAATCTAGATGAACACTGTGTCCAAACTTCAGCCTCCGATTTGCTATATTCTAGGGGATATGATCCCTTCAAGTTAGGGTTCCAGCCTCTTCTAGAATTCATCCCTAAATAGGAAACCTAGGTAAAATTGATATATCTTGGGCTACAGAGGTCCAAATGGAATTCCTGAAGATGCTCCAGAAAGAGAACGAACTTTAATTTCTGTGGTCTGAATTTCAGAACCTGAATATGAACCAGTGACATCTGGCATTCCGTACAACTTCACTATTCTGAACAGTCCTGTAACAGGTCACCTTGGAAAAATGATCATAAATCCCAATTGGTGAAACCAATTCTGATGAAACCTATGGTTTTGGATCAGGGACATGCGAGGTCACCTCAGTGAGAAATTGCAGACACATAGGAGTAGTAACTTCAGAGATATCATGGAAACAGTAACAGGTATTTTTGCAAAATAAATTGGAAAACTAGGGCTTCCTGTTTTGGAAGCTTCCCTCTACTGTTTTCGGAAAAGGAGTACATTGGAAAACTCCATTTGAAGAGATATATCTTTCTATCCAATCAGATCTAAAATATTCCAAATTTTGAAAATTAGGGTTTCTCTGACAAGCCCTAGATCAGCCAGCTCCGGAAGCAGGACAGACACCTCAAATCGGTAAGATCTAATCTTTTGCTATTTGCATTTGAGGTTCTCATTTCAAAGTGATCTATCACATCAGCTTGATGATAAGCTTGGTGAAGTTGAAAAATTCCAAGAATGAAAGTATTTGATCCCTCTAAAGAAAATGAATTGGACACCTACATGAGTAGATAGGTTCCAGTTCTAGAGGGAGACGAGCCTCAAAGCCTTACACAAGAAGAACTTGATCAAGGCCAAGAAGATCACTGTTGATTCAATCATGGATCAACTTGTACCACAAGTGTCTTCCCTAAAGACACTGAATATGTTTGATTCCTTGATTAAGCTATTTGAAGATAAGAACATAATTCAGAAGATGGATTTGAGAAAACAGTTGAAGAATGTGAAGATCCAGAATGCATAACATCTTGAAGCGGTAGAAGAAGAAGCAGAGAATGCAAAAGTGGTGATAGCCACCTTGAATGGCCTCCCATGATCATGGGATTCATTCATGTGAGGAATATGTGCCAAAAGGAAGTGATTACTTTCATTTGAATTTAGGAAGAATAAGAAGCTCGTCTCATAAGAAGAGAAGAAGAAAGATGGGATCAAATTGAAGATCAAGCTCTCACCATTCAATTAAGATCCCTCAAGCGATGAGGAATATGAAGAACTCAATTCTTGACGAACCTCTTATCCATCTTATCATTTGGATAAGAAATGATGATTTCATGAATGAAGAAGATGATGAAGGAGAATGATCAAGAAGGAGTCTACCCACAAAACAAACAAAAGATAAGTATTCAATTGTCATTTAATGATATTGTTTTGTTATGCATATTCAGTTGATGTGTTATGCATGATAGATTGGTTGCATTAATGACTGTATACTACTAATATGCATAAGTATCTCATGGTGCTATAAATATCTCCATTGCTACATATCTAGAATGAAACCTCTTTACATGACATATTGGATCAATGCACAATCTCAATAATGTCATCTAGAAAGTTTTCGTGAGATATGGATGAATGTTGTATTGGCTAAACAGTTGCATGATGCATAAGAATTTGTCGTTATGCATATGTTTTATGAAATAGTTCTAACCATGAAATTCGTGCATTTGAATTGTAGGAAAGGTCCTGAACAACCTCCTACAAGAAAACAAGGATGAGACTTGTTTCGAAGAACAAGTGATGACAATTCAATAAACATGAATCTGAAGCTCCCAGGGTTAGAGACACCATGATGAAAGAAAGAGCTTCAGAGAGTGGTAGATCCACCTCGAAGGATGAACACCACCATCGGTATAAGAGATAACTCAAGATGAAGAAAAGAATGTTATGATCAAAGAATAATAGTTGATCATGGGGAATGATGTATACGATAAGATTTCGAGACATAAAGGGAAGTACGTAGTATCTTCCATATGGATCTACAAGAACAAGTGTACAAAGCAAAGGTTCATGATTTGCCTCAGAAAGAATAGACTATGACTGACATACTCTATTGACAAGTATATATCAATCATAGAGCCACCTGTACAGAATGAAGAGGGAAGATGATACTCCACTTCAGGGGGAGTGACTACAGAAGATATCTAAGTTCGACATGGTACGACATGATGGACAGCTTCCTGCTGGATCAAGACTTTACCAAGAGTAAATAGGGTTCCAACCTTCAAGTTTGAATGCATAAGACTAGGATATGTTGATGACCCGACAAGATGAACTCATGGGAGATGTTATGATGTTTGGGATACAGTTCCCAAACCAGAAGGAAAGAGTATAGTATCCTCCAAATGGATATGCAAAATAAAGCATGCAGCTGACGAAAGTATTGAGAAGTATAAAGAAAGATTTGTGGCTAGAGGTTTCTCTCAGAAAGAGGGAAATGATTATGAAGAGACATTTGCCTCAGTAGCACAGTATACTTCAATTAGAGCTACCATGGAACTTGCATCCATGATGAAATGGGACTTACACCAGATGGATGTGAAAACAGCTTTTCTAAGTGGTGTGATCAAAGAAGAAGTATACATAGAACAGACACAAGGATTTGAAGTTGAAGATAGACATGCTCACGTATGCAAGTTGAAGAAGGCATTATATGGTCTTAAACAAGCTCCTTGAGCTTGGTGTGAAAGAATAGATGGTTTCTTGTCGAGCATGGGCTTTACCAAAAGTAAAGCTGATCCTAACCTTTATCTCAAGGTTGTAGAAGATGAACTTGTCATCCTGTTATTATATGTGGATGACTTATCTTTGATAGGAAATGAGAAACAGGTCATGGAAAGCAAGAAGAAACTAGCAGAAGAATTTGAGATGAAAGACCTTGGGTTAATGCATTATTTCCTAGGTCTGGAAGTATGGTAAAGTTAAGAAGAAATCTTTCTCAACCAAGGAAAGTATACGGTAGAGATATTGAAGAGATTCAATATGTTGGAATGCAAATTCATGGCCACACCCATGGACTCCAACCTGAAGCTGTTAGCTGATGACTCATCAGAGTTAGTGGCTATGACTCATTACAGACAGATCATTGGGTCATTGATGTACTTAACAAATACCATACCAGACATGTGTTTTGCTGTGAGCACCATAAGTCAATATCTTGTTCAACCAAGGGTTCACCTAGTAACTACAAAACATGTGATGAGATATCTGAAAGGGACTATAGACTTTGGTTTATATTATGATGGTATCCATGAGTATAGATTGTATAGCTACATAGATGCATATTGGGTTGGAAGTATCTCTGACAGGAAAATCACATTAGGTAGATGCTTTTGTTTGGGGTCTTTTATGATTTCATGTTTTAGCAGGTAACAGTCCAGTGTTTCTCATAGCATGGCTGAAGCAGAATACATAGCAGATTGCTCTGCTAAGTTGTGAAGCCATATGGCTTCGAAAGCTGATATTAGGTCACTTTGAACTGAAGATGGATACTACATTGATTCTATGTGATAACGAGATTTGTGATAACAGAGAACCCCGTGTTCCTTCGTAACACATAGAAATCCGGTATTTCTACATTCAAGATAAAGATGCAGATGATGGTGACCTGATGATGCTTTCAGTACTCACATACTAGAGATACATATGGTGATAGTTCAGTATTCACATACTGAAGATGTAGATGAATATGGTGATGCGCTAACAAAGCATCTGTCTCGGGTAAAGTTCGAACACTTTCGAGACAAGCTTGGTATGGTTCAGAAAGACCTTCCATGAAATGGGGATTAGTGATGTTGCAGTGGGATTGTATAATCCCTGGACACTTGCCCTAAAGTGATCCGGAGACCTCGGTCTTCGAGAATGAAGAGGGATTGTATCATCCAGGGACATATGTCCAGAAGTGATCCGGAGACCTCGGTATTATAGAATGAAGTGGGATTGTATCATCCCTAGGCACTTGCCCTAAAGTGATCCGGAGACCTCGGTCATCGAGAATGTTGTAGGATTGTATCATCCTTGAACTTCGGTTCAGAATGGATCCAGTGTAACTTCGGTCATCGAGAATGTGGTGGGATTGCATCATCCCTGAAATTCGGTTCAAAATGTATCTGGAGGTCTTGGCCCTCGTGAATGTGGTAGGATTGCATCATCCCTGAACTTCAATTCAAAATGTATCCGAAGGTCTCAACCCCTGTGAAAGTGTTCGATTTCATCATCCCTAAACCTCGGTTAAAAATGTATCCGGAGGTCTCGGCCCCCGTGAAAGTGGTAGGATTGCATCATCTCTGAACTTCGGTTCAAAATGTATCCAGAGGTCTCGGCCCCCATGAAAGTGGTGGATTGCATCATCCCTGAACCTCGGTTCAAAATGTATCCAGAGATCTCAGTCCCCATGAATGTGGTAGGATTGTATCATCCTTGAACTTCGGTTCAGAATGGATACGGTGACTTCGGTACTCGAGAATGTTTGTTGATCCCGTAATTCCTAGAGGAAGGATTGTCTGAGTTCCACATCTGTGTTGATCCCGTAATTTTGAAAGGAAGGATTGTTAGTAACTCTGTAAAGACCTAAATCCTGTAATTCCGAAAGGAAGGATCATTGAATTGATCCCGTAATTCCAATAGGAAGGATTGTTTGAGTTCCACAGATGTGTTGATCCCGTAATTCCAATAGGAAGGATTGTCTGAGTTCCACATCTATGTTGATCCCGTAATTTTGAAAGGAAGGATCGTTAGTAACTCCGTAAAGACCTAAATCCCATAATTCCGAAAGGAAGGATCATTGAATTAATCCCGTAATTCCAATAGGAAGGATTGTCTGAGTTCCACATATGTGTTGATCCCGTAATTCCAATAGGAAGGATTGTTTGACTTCCACAAATGTGTTGATCTCGTAATTCCAAAAGGAAGGATCATTAGTAACTCTGTAAAAACCTAAATCTCGTAATTCCGAAAGGAAGGATCGTTAGTAACTCCGTAAAGACCTAAATCCTGTAATTCCAAAAGGAAGGATCATTGGTAACTCCGTAAAGACCTAAATCCCGTAATTCCGAAAGGAAGGATCATGTTGATGTTTTGATGATGTTGATGTTTTGATGATGATGATTTTTTTATGATGATGATGACGTACTGATCGAAAGATCAGTGTATGATGATGATGATGTATTGATTGAAAGATCAGAGTATGATGATGATTACGATGTACTGATCGAAAGATCAGAGTGTGATTATGATGATGTATTGATCGAAATATCAGAGCATGATGATGATGATGATGTACTAATCAGAGTATGACGATGATGATGTACTGATCGAAATATCAGAGTATGATGATGATAACGTACTGATCAAATGATCAATATGTGATGGTAACGATGTACTGATGAAAAGATCAGAATATCATGATGATGATGATGTTCAAGAATTGAAGTATGATTATGGTGCTGATCACGATGTTACCGATCAGGTTGCTGATCGAAAGAACAAAATGCCGAAGAAGTTGTTGCTGATCGAAATATCAAAGTACTGAAGATGTTGCTGATCAAAATGTTGAATATATTGTTGCTGATCGAAAGATCAAAGTGCTGAAGATGTTGCTGATCAAAATGTTTAAGATGTTGTTGCTGATCGAAAGATCAAAGTGCTGAAGATGTTGCTGATCAAAATGCTGAAGATATTGTTGCTAATCGAAAGGTCAAAATGCTGAAGATGTTGCTGATCGAAAGGTCAAAGTGCTGAAGATGTTGCTGCTGATTGAAAGGTCTAAGTGCTAAAGATGTTGTTGTTCGAAAGTACAAAGTGCTGAAGATGTTGCTGAAGATGTTGCTGAAGGTGTTGCTGATCAAAAGGTCAAAGTGTTGAAGATGTTGCTGATCAAAAGGTCAAAAGATGCTGATGCTGATCAAAGAGTTGCTGTCGTTGAAAATTGAAGACGAAGACTATATGATGTTGATGATGTCCTCTATCTCTCTCCTACTATTGTTGTTGATGATGTTGTTGTAGAATACCCTTCTCATTAAGGGGGAGTGTTGAAATATTGTAACTTCAAAGAATATTCTATATGTATCTTTTTTGGTCCCCGATGGTCCTATCGGGAGAACCACTTGTATTATCTTGTACCCCGATGCTTCTAATCGGAATAACTAATAAGAGTCATGAGGTTGTCCCCTCTAATTGTAAAGGTGGGTCATTAGCACCCCAGTGTGGTTACTTGATCCTACATGTGTAAATCGAACCTACATAATTAACTCGAGCCTACATGTCAGATGAGTTAATTGAAGTGAAGAGATGAATATAAGTAGAGGTGTAGCTATCCTCATTTGAGCACACATTCTCACTTTTGTAGCGCATTAGTGGAGAAGAGAAGTAGCTGGAGAAGGAGGAGGATCAGGATTTGATCTCCTTACTGGTTTTATCTTTTATCCTTTTGGGGCATCTATATTGAGGAATCTTTTGCTGGGTTTTTCCCTTTAGGGTTTTCCCAGGATAAATCTTTGTGTTCATTTTGTATTGTTGTGCTTGTCTATCTTTCAGTGATCCCGTTTATATGCTTTTGTTATGAAAATGAAATGAAGTACTGATTTCTTAGCTAAGCATATGAAAAGTTAACACAAGTAACTATTTCAGGCTTCTAGTTCCGCAATTTGAGCTTCATACTATCTTGCTTGTTGTTTAGTCACATATTTCTGTCCTTATATCTCTGCCACTTTACCCTCTAATTCCTACTTATTCTTGTCAAAATCCATGTTTGACAACTTCAACGTATCCCACTCCTCTCCTAGAATTTGGTAATCCTGTTGAAGCTTCTAATAGTCTGAAAGAGTAGCTTCATCTTTTCTCTTTTCTTCCCTTCCTACTCTTTCTTCCTTCCTCAAAACCTCTTTCTTCTCTGCCATTTTCCCCTTATAGTGATCAAGGGTTTCTATGAGTTTATTTATATTATGGGAATTTTCATGTGCAGTTACAATACCCATAGAGTCCAATTGCTTCGGATATTCCTCTACATTCCTCATGACCATATTTTCAGACACTGTGATGATTGAGGTTGGTTTCCTATTGTCAAAGTCTTCTCCATTTTCCACACGATGGACTTCTTTTTTGGATCAAACTGTACATATTCTATGAATGCAATGACATACTGCTTGGATGGGGTAAATGGAACCAACTCCAATTCAACCAAAGAGAGATGCCCTTCAGTAAGTATGGTGCTTGATGTGGACAGAGGGATCTCTAGGTTGTCCCAAAAAAGGATCTATCCTTGATCCTCACCACCTGGATCTTCTTCATCCTTCATTCTTTGTTCTTCCATGAACCCTTCTTTGTCTTGTACTTCTTGTTCTGGATTTAAAGCCTCTTAAGTCATGGCCCTTTCTAGTGTTGGGCCCAGAAATGACCCCTTTTTTACCACCTTTACCTACCTCTTTTTGCCTCATCCTACTCTGTTATGTACATGAAACAGATGTTTTTCCTTCACTCGGTCCCTCAATTCATACAGGTATGGTTAATCATTGTCTTATTTTATTAATTCTTAGGATTGTTGTAATCAGGGCTTTACTTCTTAAATTGTGCTAACATATGGTGGTTTTATAAAGATAATTTGAGATGTAAAGGATACAGGTGTAGTGGGATAACATGCCAAGAGAGGGATGAAAATTTATTACTGAGATGATCAACATCCATTCCATCGTTTCCCAAAGAACAAGGTCCAAGGATACTATTCCACGCGAGTTGTACAAAGGTAGCTGCAACAGGCTGCAACAGATTCAGAGGCAATAGTGTGTCTCTGCTAAAAAATAGCTGCAATCCATGGATTATATTCTCAATTGTTCATGATCATTATTTCTAGTTTGAGTAACATCCTTTCGATATTTTCTGATTTCATCTTGCCACGACTGTAACAGCTTATCATAATTAGGGCAGCCTAAAGATTAGCGATCTTCATGGTTGCCCGATAATAGTGGGAAGATGTTATGATTGTAATTGTATAAATACTAGGAACTATTATAAGACAAGGGTTGAAAAATTAATCAAATTATTGTTTCAGTTGTGACTGAGGTTGTGTGCTCATCTACCATTTTAATACAAGGAGTTTGATTCTTCAGATCTCGGCGTTCTAACATGTGTTACTTCCAACATCTCTGTGTGAAGGCTAGGCCTGCCTTCCCACAAGGATTGCTGATTTAATTAGTGTTGGGATATAGGGAAGACCCGGGCTTTATACCATTAACTTCGCACCAACAAAAGACCCACAGTGTTGGCCCTTTCGGCAACAACCTGCGAACATGTTGCAGTCTCACCCGAAACAGCTATCGGGTGCCGCAGAATCAGGTTTCTGCAAGCAGAATAGGGATATTACTATACCTTTATTTTCTAACACTTATAATCATACAACGTAGAGCTTTAATAGTTACGTATTTAGCTTCGTGGTTAGATAAACAAACTGTTCCTTGCTTAACCCTTTACCGGGAATTCCAGGGAAGTTAATATTTAGCAGTGATCTTACTTATCAGATATATATTTATCAATGCATAAGAACATAACAACAACAAAAAAAAAACATAGCACACGATATAACATGGTTCACCCCCAGTTTAGGGGTTACGTCCACAGAACTATGTTTTATTCAACTCTTTACAAAAACCACAGTTCTGATCTGCGCACTCAGCTGCAGATCCCTTCAAGTCCTCAAATCAGTGCACATAGCTGCAGGCCTCTACGCACACAGCTACAGATTTCCTTAATCACCCAAAACCCTCTGTGCACACAGCTGCAGAGGTCATCCACGCACACAGCTGGGACTTAACCTTCTTACAAAACAAGCCTTAGCTTTGCATCAATTCATCTTACATCAAAAGCCTAACCTGACTTCTTTACAAGAGTGCTTATTTATAGTGCACTTACCACAAAACCATGGGCACCCCGAACCCTAAACCCTGGACTTAAACAATGGGTTTATTACAAAAAGAGGACTTTGAACCAACCCCGACACCCCTAAGACTATTTTGAATCGTAACTCCGCTTACAAACTCCCATATCCCCATGGATTTACCCACCTTAAGGACCATTAGGGTGCGCGCCCCAACAGGCCCTTAAGACTCACCAGTGTCTTGTCCTAGGACACTCATCTACTTTTCTGGTGGTAGAATCTTATTGGTGAAACATAGTGCGCTGCTTGCTGAATCCATACATGTGGTTGTTGGTTGCTTGTTCCTTTCCTTTGTAATATTTATGCTAGTTAAGGCCTTCTAGATCTATCAGCAACCCCATCCTTCGATCTTCTTGCCGAACATTTGACCATCCACAACTTAGGGTCCCCAGAATTGTGGGTCAAGATGCATAAGACAAACAGCCACCTCGATTCTGCCAAACTAGGAGGATACATCTTGGGATGTTTCAGAGTTTTCCTGTGAAGACCGATGCTTTTCTTTATGTAGCTTAGAGTGCACTTATGCCTTTCTTCCTTCCTCTTAGAGTGAACTTATGCCTTTCTTTGTGCCTTGGTTGAACATGGATGCCTGGGTGGATTTCTCAAAAGGTTCAGTAGAGCTCTCTCCCTAACCACTCCTAATAACTCCTGGACTTCACGATCATTCGACATAGTTCTAACTAAAGAAACTCAAAGAAATGCACAATGCAGGAGTCACAGGCCGGTGTAGCTTCTTATAGAATCCCACAACAGATTATGTCATCATGGTGCATTAATGATGCCGAATATGATGGAGTGGCAGAAATCCAATCCACACGGCGCCAGATTTTCCCAAAATCTCATCATTGCAGGTAGTTAGGGTAGTTCTCATGCCAGCACCGCCAAGTATAGTTTGTCCCATCCATCACATTTTAGGCTGCGACACACCTTTGATCTTCGACATAACCATTGACTTCAACTTCGCCTTGATAAGTACCTTTGACACAATATGCACCTTCGACCCATCCTTACCTATACGACAACCAAACTTCAACCTTCAGACTTTGGCAGACTTCAACACTTTGTAGCTTTGAGAACGCTTCATTATAGTATAGTACCCAATTCCAACTGTTCTTGGTACTTAGACTATCCTTCATGCTGTTACTCTTGATCAAGGGGTCCCAGTTTGTCCCTGTACTTCTTTAACCTACTTCCATTGACCATGGAAGGTAAAATTTCTCCATTCCATTTAGCTAACTAGACTGCGCCACCATCAGTAACTTTCTGCACTATGTATGGTCCTTTCCAATGTGTCTTGAACTTACCCTAGAATTTCATGAATTTGCTATCATATATGAACACAAGATCACCCTGCTGGAACTACTTCTTCTTGATGTGTCTATCATGCCATTCTTTTTCTCTAGCTTTCTGTACTTGCTGCTGGAACCCTACAATGAATCTATCCTCTTCAAGTTCTAGTATCTTTGCCATCCTTTCTTTCATCATATCTGGGTCATCCATCTCTGTAAAAGCAGATATTCTGAGGCTAGGGACAATGTCTCCATGGGCATGACTGCTTCTTGTCCATAAACCAACCTAAAAGGTGTATGGCATGTCAACTTCTTATAGGTGGTTCTATAATCCCATAGTACTGCTGGAATTCTAAGGTCCCAATCATTTCTGTTAGCATTGCAAACCTTCGTCAGAGCGTGTTCAAGGATGTTGTTAAAGGCTTCGACAGTTCCATTTTCTTGAGGATGATAGGCAGTACTCTTCTGATGATATACATGAAATTATTCAGTCAATACTTCAATAGTCTTATTTAAGAAATGTGATCCTTGATCACTCATAAGAATTCTAGGACACCCAAATCTTGACAAGATGTTATCGAAGATAAACTTTGCGGTTGTAGCAGCACTACAGGTCTTGACTGGTTGAGCTTCAGCCCAATGAGTAAGGTAGTCAGTTGTTGTAATAATGTATCTTGCTCTGGATTTCTTTGCAGGGGGATTGATAGGTCCAACAAAATCAATAGCCCATTTATCAAAGGGTTGTAAAGTTACCTGCGGAACTAGAGGAATCTCATCCCTCCTAGATGGTTTGCCTGTCCTCTGACAAATATCGTAGCTGTGGTAATATTCTCTTACATCCTTATGAATTGTGGGCCACCACAATCCGGCTGTCAGAATCTTCTATGCTATAGCTTTTCCTGCGTAATGACCTCCTGCTGCACCAGAGTGTGCCTCAGCCAAAATTAATGGCTTTTCATGCTCCAGGATGCATCTGTGCAGTATTTCATCTGGTCCCATCTTATATAGTTGTCCTGCTATTAAGATAAAGTCGGCTGCTCTAACCACCAGTTGTTTCTTCTGTTGCGTTGTCATTTTGGTGGGTGCAAAACCTGTAGACAAATACTGAACAATATCCTAGAAATAATCATCAACCATCTGGATGGAAAACAACTGAGCATCGGGAATACCTTCCTCCAAACTAATGGTCTCTTCTCCTGACTCGAGCCTCGACAAGTGGTCAGGACCTAGGTTCAGTCTTCCAGGTTTGACTATGATCTCAAAGTCATATTCCTAAAACATAATCAACCATCCGCATATCCTTCCACCTAGCACAGGCTTGTTAACCAAATACTTCAAAGCAGAGTGATTAGTGAACATCTTAAAATGAGATCCTAACAGATAATGTCAAAACTTCTGTAATGCATAAACCATAGCTAACCCTTCTCGTTCTGTAGTAGTATAATTTTTTTCTCCTGTGGACAATTTTCTACTTGCAAAAGAAATAGGGTGATCGATATTACCTTCACCTGACTAAGCCAATACTATTCCCAGAGCAATGGAGGATGCATCGACATGCACATGAAACTCCTTATTCCAATCAGGGAATACTAAGATAGGGGAAGTTACCGTCTTTTCCTTCAAAATATCCAAGCTTGCTTGACACTCAGGTATCCATTCAAACCTGATATCTTTCTTCAACTGCTTTTCCATAGGGGCTGTTATCTGAGCATATCCTTTAATGAATTTCCTGTAATAACCAGTATGACCAAGCGCAGTGTGCAGTTGTTTAATAGACTTCGGAGGTGGCAGGTTCACAATAATGGCTATCTTCCCAGGATCCATCATCAATCCTTGCTTACAGACAATGTGACCTAGCAGAATTCCAAAAGGGGCACAAAAGATACACTTTTTCAAGTTCAAGGAAATCTGATGTTGTCTACATTTGTCCAACATAAGTCTTGAACTAGCTATGTGGTCTTTTAATAACCCGAAGATAGTCCAATCATCAAAATAAACTTCTAAGAATTTATGTATGAATTCCTTAAAAGCAGAGATGACTACTCTAGAAAACATGGCAGGTGCATTCTTCAACCCAAAGGGCATAACTGTATACTGGAAGGATCCCATTTCTGTAGCGAAGGTTGTCTTATGTTGATCTTCTGGAGCAATTCAAATCTGATGGTAACCTGAAAATCCATCAGTAAAAGAGTACACTTCTTGACCTCCAACATTGTCTAGAACTTCATCTGTAAAGGGAGTGGGGAAAGGATCATGCAAAAAGGCATCATTCAGCTTCCTCAGATTGACATAGATTCTGATTTCTCCCTTAGTCTTCTTTTCTTGCACCACCATAGGAATGACCCACTCAGACTCTTCAACAGGCTCAATGATTCCTGCAGCAAGCATCTTATCTTGCTCCATTTGGACTTTTTCCTTATACTTAGGGTTCAGCCTATAAGGGCGTTGTTTCACAGGCTTCGCATCAGGTTTCAAAGGGATCTTTATCACTCCTATATCACCAAGGATACCTTTCATCTCTGAGAAATTTGTAGGAAATAGATCCTGATATTCATGGAGAAGTTGGGTCACCTTGTTTACCATTTCGTCATCCCAATAATATCCAATGGTAGCATACTTAGGGTTTTCTTCTGACCCAATGTTTATGGTCTGTGTCTTCAGGGGTTGAGTCACTTCAAGTGCCTCAACTACTGGTCCATGTACTTCGCAGTGTCCTTCTGACTCAGGAATTTTAATGTTGCGCGGATCGTCAGCCTTGTCAATTGCGAGGTTATAACATTCTACTGCATTGGCTTCCTATGCCTTCAAATCAAGTTGGTATTTTTCTATTTCTTGATCATCAAATACTTTAGTATGGATCAACCTAACAACTGCTTCCAAAGCAGGAGAAACCTCATTAATAGAAAATGTCAGCACAAAACTATCAACAAGACAATCCCAACTTACAGTATCGTGGCAAAGCTCGACCTCTGTATACCAGTTCTTTGCTATAGGTTCCAGGGTGTGCACAAACCTATGTACCCATTCTTCACGAGGTACATGCTTCCATGCCTCGTAGCATTGCTCCAAATGTCCCTGAGGACTATTCTTACCATTAAACTTGCTTCACACCTCCTGAGGTTGGTCCCTGAATATTAGGTAAAGGGACTTTTGGCACGCTTCCCAACTATGAATGTACTTTTTGTGACCATTCCACCATCTGGCTACTGTGGCTCTGAATTCTAAATCTAGAGTCTCCATTTTCTGTGAGTTTGGTACCTGCTCTAATAATTGCACAATAAACTCTTCTGGGTCTGTCGAACCATCAAAAACAGGTAAGGTTCTTGTCTGTGAGCCAAGCCATCTGAGAGACTTGGTAATTATGGCACATCGATGGCCATGTAGCTCATACAATCTACTCTGCCAATTCTCTAGGCCATCATCTGAATCTGTCATGCAAGAGCTGTCACACTGCCAATCCATGATACGTTCGGTAGTAGGATCAACATAATCTTCTTCCTTCGCTGTGATATTATAGATGTGGTCCAAAACATCCTGGTATTCATCTCTTACTGGCTCTATGTATCTCTCTCCTTGAGAAGGATCCAATGGGACTATGACTCTCAGTGATTTCCCTTCGAAAGTCATATATTCTTCTTAAGGTTAATGACTGCATCATTGTCTAATTCCCATGCAATACCTAGCAATGCTGGATAGGGGTTGACGTCGTCAATGATCTCAATAACTTCGAAGTCTGCTACAGTATAGACACCATCAATATCTACTGGGACATTAGGGAATCGTCCTAGGGGCACAATCTTCTACTGATTGGCTAATCTCAACTGTATAGGGTACCAATCAAGCGTAGGTTTTCCCATTTGTTCCCAGGTTTGCTTAGTTAATACATTTACCTCTGATCCTAGGTCCAAGATAACATCAGTCATATCATACTCTCCTATCTGAGCATTCAATCTCATTTCCCTGCTAGTTCTCCTGACTCTATTAACAGCTTTTGCCTGAACAGAACTTTGCTGAGGTTCGCAGGAAGTAATAACTTTCTGCAACTCACTTAAAGCATTCTGATTTCTTAAGAGCTTCAGACAACTCTGTAAAAAGGAGGACAGTGTACTTACTTTGTCTGTCGAAGCTTCTTGCGTCTGCGATTGCTGCTGATGTTGTTGCGCAGATGCTACTGATGTGCTAGGAGCAGCAAAATCTCTCTTAGCTTCCATGAATGTCTCTTTTTCTCTTTCGATATCAACTATTGGTACTTTCACTAGGGCCTTACGAACCCAAGCCTCGTCAGGCTGTTTCTCCTTATTTTGTACTTCTGTCGTGGCGCCACTCTGGGTAACAACATTAATGGCTGGGGCAGGTCTTTGCTCGATGGAAATCATCTGAATATTCTGAGTAGGGGCACTATTTCTTTCCTGAATCTTATCTATCAACTGCGAGCACTGCTCGATCACATGATCGACTACTCGGGAATACCGACATGTCGTAGTTGGGTTCTGACAATCTCTCGCTAGATGCCCAACCTGGTTACAGTTGTAACACACAACCTGGCCTCGACCTCTTTCGGCCATACCACCTCGACCATGACCTCCAAAATCACCTCTACTTGCTGCAATACCGTTGTAGCCATAGCCATCATTTCTCTATCCCTCATTTTGTACCCGATAGGCATCATAGGTGCGCTCTCTCATGAGGTCATAACTGCGACACTCATTTTCATTATGTCCTACGGACTTACAGAACTTGTAGTAGGGGTTCTTGGGGACTTGCACATACCTCTGTAGCAGATAGAAATTCTCAGTTTGATGCTGGCCAGTTGTCCAACAGATCTCACAATATAGAACAGCAGGGTTGAACGGGTTTAGCGCACTAGTATTCAGGTAATTTCTTACCACATGACATTATTCCTTGTTGTGACCTTCTGTCTGACATTGTGTGCACCAAACCTCTTCACGACCGGTTTTTCCTTTCTTCATATCATGAAGCTCTAGATCCATCGTTGCCAACTGCACTTGGATTGAGCGATACCAGAATTGTCTTCGACATGAGCGGTTTCAAGCTTCATTGCGATTTCCAGAGCCTCATGCTGGTCAGCAACCTTTTTTTGCATGAGTGGAGTCTTGATATGCAATAGCAATGCTGCAATGAACCATTCTGTGTGCTGCGCTGGTCCAATGGTGAAACTGACTTGGTCTAGCATAACTTTGAACCTTTGATCAAAGTCCCACATTGATTCTCCTCGCCTCTGCTGGATTTCCTTTAGTTCAGTGATACACTGCAACTCTGATTTAGGCTTCTTAAATTCCTTTATCATTGCTGCTTTTATATCAACCAAGACATGGTTCTGAGTGCTGGAAAACTTCATGAACCAGGTCAGAGCGTGGCATTTGAAAGAAGTAACCAGCTGCACTCTTTTTGTATCTTGATCCGTAATGGTCTTAGCAGTCCACACTGCTTCGCATAAAAACTAGAACTGTTCTGGATCCTCTGATCCAGTTCGTTTGAAGACAAGGAGCTTAATATCATCATGCATGTGGGCCATAGTGGATCTAGGGGGGGTTGGAGGGGGAATGGAAGTAGGCGGGGGGGAACTTATTGGGGTAGACTGACCTGCGACAGGAATACTCGAGCTAGGGTTACTTTCAGGCTGCGATGGGTTCTCAGGGAT
>LPNX010117462.1:604946-618186 GCA_001517045.1 Pseudotsuga menziesii | reverse complement strand
CAATGCTGAAAGAAAGCCTCCAGCATGATGGCTTTTTTAATTTTAAATTACTCATTTGATATCTTGTCCATAGGTGGAAGCTGAAACCAATCAACCAGAGATTGAATTGAGATCGAAAATCAAGGCTCTTGAATTAGAGACTACTAAAGTACCTTCAATATCATCGAAGCAACCAGATGAGGAAGGGCGTGAATTTCCTGTTTTGAATTAGCTTCAATCAATGATTCAACCTTTATAAGGGTTTCAGTTCATCCAGTTTTGACTTTTAGGCTTCCTCTAGTGCATTTTACGATCTAATATTAAACTTCTTCTCTATTCTTGTAGCTTGAAATAGCCAAGGAATTGGACAGGATGTCAGCCAAGTTAGAATCTATTGATGAACTATTTTCCTCATCATCTGCAGCAGATCTACAAGTACAGGGCCTTTTAAGTGGAATTGCGGATTTATGGATGCCTGTCATCACTGCTACCACAGAGGAGCGTCAGGCATTTGCAGCAGCTGCAGAGGAGCAAGACACTTCAAGAAACAAAAATCAACATTGTGTTAAATCTTTTGGATTTCCACTGTGTAGAAGTTTAAATATGATCTACGCATGTTTTGAATGGACTCTCCATCTATCTTCAAGATTGCTAAGGCATCTCAGTAGTATTAATCAAAAGGTATTATTACATCTGTTCAATCTATAAGATGCTAAGCCATCTCAGTAGTATTAATCAAAAGGTATTATTACATCTGTTCAATCTATAAGATGCTAAGCCATCTCAGTAGTATTAATCTAAAGGTGTTATTATATATGTTCATGGGCTTTACATACTTAAGTATAAGTTAATTCATGGGATTTACATGCGTTATTATAAGTATTCTTTCATAGTATGATATTTATGATTTGGAAATAGTGCATTTTTTGGTCAAACTAGATCAAAATGTTTAATTGAAGATGTATTGATGCTTCCGGTTCACCACAAGGAAATTGATTGCACTGTGCTTCCTATCCAAGGAAGCTTTTTACAAATTCCATTCTTTGCCAAGTCTTCCTACTCCTTAATCCCCTCTTCTTTCATTAAGGCATTCAGTTAAAATCTGTTCTTACAATCTTCTGTTTCTCTATGTGATGCTGAAAAATGGGATGGACATTGCTTTAACGTTTAAATATGTGATATGGTGCTTGATTTTATCACCTTCCAGCAGATGGAGGTAATACCAACATTTCTTAAATTTGTCTCATGGCTTTAAATTATTCAATTAGAAAGGGAATAAAATGGGAATTACCTCACAGGAGTGATGCTATTTACTCTCAATTTTGCAGCTGATGTTCCTTTTGCAATGCTGTCATTATTTGTCACTATCTGAAGTAATTCTGCCATCATAGCACACATAGAATCTGGTGCTTCTGGAAGAATTTCTGGTATGTTTTCAACCACCCCAGCTTTAATCATATCAATCTTGCAAAGTGGCTGATTTTTGCCTAACTTCGCTAGGGAATTTATAATAGCCTAATGAAGAGGATAATTCGCACCAAACAGAAGTCCAACAAGTGGAACAACAGCACCATGTGCAGCAATAAGCTCTGGCATTTTTTCATCATCTAATAGGCTATCAAGAGCACGGACTACAGCATGGTGGGATGGACTAAACTCTATAACAAGAAGAGAAACCAGAGGTTCAACACATCTGGCTGCAGCTAGTGTAGATCTAATTCTTGAATTCCCAAAGAGAACACAACACAACTCTGCAGCATCCTCTTTCAGCCCCATTGAGCAATTTGAAGAAAGAATTCGGCATAACACATCCACTGCATTTGTTTCAACATCAACAACTACAAGTGCTCTTGAAGGATTTTCAAACAGCAACTATAAGTGATTACATACTACAGGTAGTAATATATATCCAAAAGAAACCTTTATAAATGAGGCTAATACATATATATCCAAAATCAGCCTCTATATATGAGGCTATAAGTACAAAGCTACATCAACATGTATCAAACTATGGACAATGAACATGGAAATAAAACAAGAGCTCAAACTACTAAACTAGTAAATACTAAATAGTAAAGAGTAAAGACTAATAGTCATCATCCTCATCTTTATTATCCCCATGAAAAATAAAACAAGAGCCATGCTTAACAGTGGAATGTAGTGAGGAAGACAAAAGGCCAAATCTTCTTCTAGGTTCCTCAATATTCAAGGCAGCAAGGGAGACGACCAAGTTAGAACCGAAGTTAAAAAAATCAGTTTTCAAGTGTTGAGGGGCATTTTTGTTTTCGAAAACATGTCGTATCGAAAATGCGTTTCTGTTTATAAGAAACGTGTTTTCCTTGCAGGGAACGCGTCCGTAAGGATGGAAACACATTTCTGAGCCATATGGTATGCGTTTCCGAGTTTCCACGTAGAAATGGCATGGAAATTAGGGGGGGGGGCAAGTTTCCTGCAACACAGTATATTTGTGATTGACCAATACCTTTTTTAGTAATTTATAATTCTTTTCATTTAATTCAAGAAATCCTTCAAAGTTTTGGGTCCAATAGAGTTCTTTCATTGCATGATAAACTGATGGTTGCAATCAGAGATTAGTAGGCATGTATCTGTCATGTGAAGATGCGGGCATTATTTGTTTAATTAACATTGTGCATTGCTATTTTTAAAGCCTTCATATAACCTTAATATTGTAGGTCTTCGTACCCTCAATGATTTAGTTCTCAATGACTTGGGTAAGGAGTTCTGGTGTCAGTCTTTAGCTATTTATAGTGTCTGGCTGCTGGTTATTGGTTTCACCATTCAATTGGAATTCCCTTCCGAAATTCCATTAGGATTAATTATATCAAACCTTCTTGTTTGTTTGGATATTGCCTCAAGTTCTTTTAATAAATAAGCACATTTCATTCCCATTTGTGCTTGTATTTATCTTTTGTATCTAAATGTGACTGCATGGAACATCTGTGCAAGTGATGGACAGGAGATACAGAAAGCTCTTCAGGAATGGACAGGACAGTGGACTGTCCCAAATGTATTTATTGGGGGCACACACATTGGTGGCTGTGATGGTTAGTAATTCAACTTGGATTTTGAACTAACTACACTTTTTTGTCCAAGAAAAAAATCTTATATTCGATATTTCAAAAGAGAAATCAGAATTTACATAGTGTGGCCGATAAGGCTCACAAAGTATTACCAGAGATTACCCAGTACAGTCCTGTCATGTCACAATTACAGTCTTCCTTAATAAAATACACAGATAATCATCAGAAGTAAACACTTCAAAAAACATGTTCAGAAACTATTCTTAAATCTAGAACAGGTCTCACTCTTCTGAAAAGCCACCCATACTGTACCTGGGACAACATAGAAAACAATCGAAATTAAAAAACAGACTTCAAAGATTCTAAAACTAAGAGGTTGTCCTTAAAGTCCAGCTCTACAAACATGCCCTCCTGCATAGATAGGGATTCCTTAGACAACTTGTCTGCTTGTGAATTTGCTTCTCTGTAAATATGGGTGAATGAATTCTTCAAACTGATTTCTTGCATCGAGGATTCTATTCTTTATAGGATTTAAATCCAAATGTTCGATTTTGCTTCTTCCATGTGCCCAATCTAATTAACTTTGAATCCTGCAGGGCTTCAAGCTTACCAAGTCCTTTATCTGCATCTGCTTTTAATAGAGTCCAGAGGGAAAAGAAAGATCTATTATTTGAGCCAGTACGAGCACCATATTTGAAAATAGAACAAGCGCAAGCATTTAAATAAAAGGTGCAAACCAACACCACATTATCTCAAGGGGATACTTGGCTTTCCCCATCAAAGAATATCCCCAAACTATATCTTGAGTAATAGCAATCTCTTTCGGAATTCTAGCATTTTTTTTAGAATGAGGCTTCCAGCTTCCATCAGAAGAGACTGTGATCATATGTGCCACCTATTCAGATGAAAAATCTTTTCCTTCAAAAGTTATTTCTTTCTTGAAAGCTATAGGCCCCAGAGCACAAAGCATTGCAATGCTCTAAAACTGAACAAAGACATGTCATGATACAAAGTTCAAAGTATGAAAACAGTCCAACAGAGAAGCTTTATCCCACATATTGACTCCATTTAGACCATTTGTACACTATAGAACTTATTTCCTCACTGAATTTGAAAAAGGACACTGGATAAAAAGATGATCTAATGTTTTGTTTCCTGATTTGTATAATATACCACCAGCTAAGGCCTTGCCAACTATAATTTTTCCTTTTATCCCAAGTCAGGATCTTGTTTGCTAAAGCTAACCATTGGAAAATTCCTAAGTCACCTGGTTTGAATTCATGTTTGCAAATCGAGTTCGGCGACCTTGATGTTCGTAAAAAATCCAGCAATGAAAATTTTGGTGATAAAATTCGGCATAAAATTTGGACTGTAAAAATTGAAAATAAACAATATATGATTTTTTTTTAATAAAATTCAATATGCTTAATAAACACATTTGCAACTTGGTGAGGCTGAGCAAGTTGGCACTTGGTAACTATTGGGGCCGGAGAGACAGGCGTCGAGCTGTGAGCACTAGTTGATCTTTGAGCGCTGACTCCCAGTCATCGAACCAGTCTATGAACTGTTGAACAGTGAGGAACGAGAGCGTTGGGAAAAGCACAGAGTAGCTGTACTATGCGTTTCCTTTAACTGGTATCGAGTGAATCAGTCATTGCAGGCACGGTGGCTAAAAGTCAACTTCACAGTTTCACCTCCTAACGTGGGCCAGGGTTTCATGTTTCCCCAGGAGTCAATTTGATTTTAAAGACAGATCTAATTGAATAAAATGGATTTTAAAGGAAAATTTAAACAAATCTAAACGATTTTGTTCGAGTTCGAGTTTGACTTCAAATTCATCTTGAAGTTTGCCATGATATTTGGTGAAACTTCAACCATAAAATTTGGCACTTGAAGAAATTCTACGAATTTTGAATTTTAACCGTTAAATTCAATGGATCCTGTGACTTAGGAAAATTTTAGTCTGCAAAGGACCATCCAGTTTCTAGACTGTCTTCCACCACTAAGCTTGCCCCCCCTTATTTCTTTCTCTATGCTTGATTGATAGCCTTTATTTGCAGTCAAAGCTCTTGATGCTTTATTTTAAATCATTTGAGTTCATCTTCTTGATTTTTTGATCTTAATGGCACTATGTTCTAATAATAACACATATTGATCCCATTCATCAACGATGAGCCTATCTAGACCTAAAAAGAAGGCTGGTTTCCATTCCTATATCCAGCTTGGAACATCCTGTAGGTTGTGAACATCTTGATCATGTCATCTCAAAAGATAAGGAGCAGAAAGTCTCAAATTTCCACAACACCCAATCCAGGGATCTTCACCATCCCTGATTTTGCTAGCATTGCCAATATCCCAAGCAGCTTTGAGCATGGCTTTCCAAACATTGATGGCCCTTCTATTCTTTCTAACCTTAGTAAATCTTCCACAGATCTGTCTCTTAAATATTTATACTTCATAATCTTTTCCCACAAACCATCATTCGAAAGAAGCCTTCAAAGACTTTTCACAGCTAAGGCTTGACTAAAAACATAGATATTTATGAGTCCTCATCCTCCATCTTATTTAGGTTTAGCTAACTTATAGAACTTTACGAAGGGAATTTCTTCGGTAGGATTCATGGTCCATGAGAAACTGAACCATTTTTTCCTTCTTTTGTGAAGAAGTCCTTTAGGAATATATGCAATGGACATCCAATACACTGCAATGCTTTCTAGCAGTCTTAATAAAAACCAATCTACTTTCCCTGGAAAGTCGTTTGTAACACTCACTCCCTTTTCTATATGACTATGGATCATAGAAGATTTTGCCATGTTCACTTCCATACCCTGTGGCACTGCAATAGATGTCTATAATTTGAAAGTGAACCTGTTCATTTATGGAGCCATTATAGAAAATAAAGATGTAACCTATGAAAGGAAAGTGAGAGAGGGACATCGAATTTGTAATCTTTAAGCCTCTAATTCTTCCCCCCGTTTTTGCCTCAGAAATCAGTCTACCAAGTCCTTTGGCCACCAGCAAGAAAAGAAAAGGGAACAACGGGCATCTTTGTCTAAGCCCTTCAGATGCCTTGAAAAACCTGAAGGAAACCCATTGATCAAGACAGCAAAGGTGGCTGATGAGATACACCCCATAATATTGTCGACTGTATGCAGATTCATACCAATTTGTAAAAGTAACAACCCAGTATCAACTAGCTAGCTTTATACAAGATTTTTTGAAATCAATTTTTATGACAACAGCAGGGTCTTATGAAATTTTTATTGATTGTATTCCTTCTTTGGAATTTCCTACTACATCAAGAGTTTGTCTATTAAACAGAAATACAAACTGTTCAACCGAAACTATTTTGTATAAAATTCCTTTTATCCTATTAGCAATCACTTTTGTATTTTATAATAAGATTGTAGATTAAATTACACATAGAGATGGGCCTGATGTCCTCAAAGGCGAGGGCTCATTTTCCTTTCAAATTAATACTATAAATGTGGCATTTAGGGTTCCCAAGATTTTCCCAAGAGTCATACAAGTACCATGCCCCACCTCATCTTATTTGTATAACTCAATATGCCAACAATTGAGATAAAATCAATTTAAAAGGAAACAGAGTGAGTTAGATGTGTGAACAGAGATGCTAAGGTGGTTGGGCGAAATTTTTATCAAACGATTAGATTGAAAACTTAATGCTGCTCCATTGTTGTAGTCAGTAAAGAAAAAGAAAACAACTTGAACTCAACTATATCACCTAGGAGAAATGAATGAATATTAGCAAGTTAATAATTAACTTCACAGTTTCTTTAGTGTGAAATAGGAAAATGGGCCAGCCCATATGCAACATGGGAACTTATAATGTGAATTGATCAATAAAAGAAGTCAAAACATCCACTATGTCTATTATTGGAGGAGCTTCGCATGGTAGAAGTTCATTCCAAGGATTGCCTAGTATGGGTGTAAAGCTTAGCCAAGTGCATGATGAACAGAGTATGCACAACACATGCAATCAGTGTTCATAAGCATAGGTGCACATTAGTAGAGTGCATTAGCCTTAGGTGCAAGGCGCATTTAATGTTGATGTGAGCACTAGAGTGACATGGAAGGACAACTCGTTTGATTGTTACAAGGAAAGCTCAACTACTGTAACAAATCGTTGCATCTTCTTTCATTGTGTTTTCATCTTCTCAACACTTTTTTATTAATTTATTTTTTGGAGAAATATAGTCCCTCGCTTATCAAAGTATTAAGCATTCCAAGTGAGGATGGTGGTACCTTGACATATTCTCCTCTCTTTGTTTTTTTCTGGATGGAGAACAATAGTAATTGTCAATGGAAATATCGACTGGTAATGCCAAGGGACTCAATGAGATTTTTGATCTGGTGGCCTTTGTAATATTTTTCACAAGAGCATCTATCTTGAGCTACCCTTGGGGCTTCTTCTCCCCACACCTGTAGATTAATGTATTGTGAGATACCAACATACACAATACAAAATGATTTATGTTTTCTTGGCATGTATTATTATTTGTAGACCTCTTTTCAAATGTAAATAGGCTGGTGTTATAGGGCTTATGTAGAGTAGTAGAAAGTCTAATTTCTTCAACTTCATAATGTTCATACAATTGTTGTACAAACTAAATTTGTAATAATAATTCGTAGCTAATTTTTTCCCAATTCACTTTCCCAATTGCACATGTTCTTGTATGTATGCATTTCTATTATTTGATTTAGCTTTTATAAAGTTCCATAACCAATTGAAAAAGCATGTAAGATGAAGGCATAACAACTATTGTTGTGGATGCACTAACTCCGCAAAGCACATTCTCCTGAATCATACTAGTAGCAATGCGTTTGTTGTAGTTGCTTATTTGCTACACTATTTATGATCAATACTTGCTCTCCAAAAAGAAATAAATGAAGGACAACATACAAATCTACATTGATTGATGGATATCAACCATTTGTTGTATATTTTGACAACTTCTGTGATACCATTGTAGGTTAACATTCAACAGCTCCCTTAGGGAGCAATTCAGGTAAGAAGTTGTGTAGCCCTAAAGCAAATTTGTTGTCAAATCTGGTTTCCTCTCATAGAGTGGAATATAATATGGACATTTCACCCTACGATGGGTAGATGGATGCCTTAACACTTGATTATTGGCTATGGTAGTTAGAGTTGTAGATTTCATTTATGAAGGACAACAATTCATAGATGTAGATAGAGTTTTGTTTTCAAAGTTATGAGTGTGCAAATAAGTTTTTCTATGCTGGGAGAATTTATGTGCATTCAAAATAGAGTTTTGGTGCCACACAAGCTTAGATTTGGAATCAGTTCAAAGTCTCATCGTGCTCACATATCCAATGTGATTAGAGAAGTTCAAAGAGAATAATCACCTTTAGAAGTTATTGGTGCACTATTTTGAGATGTACAAGGAACTACTCGAAATGCATTCCAAACAATGCAATTGAACATTTAAATGAGTTGCAACATTTCATTATCCTTTTTCTCCACTTTGGTCCATCTTCCTCAACCTTTGGCTTTCCATATTTACTACTAACTAATGCAACCAACATCTTTTTTTTGGAGGAATAATCTCATGGAAAACCTTTTGAGTACTTCTCCATGATTCAAGGATGGTAAATGGGGTAAACCGTCGTCAATAATTATAGAGCCTAACCCCAAGGGGATCAAGAGATTTGAACCCATGAGCTCCCAACACTGGGGGAGAAATATCACATTTGGCTCATGACCGCTTGAGCTAACATTTGGGATTAATGCAATCAACACCTTAAAATGGTCCAACTTATCTATTTCTTCAACCTTAATGACCCTTTGACTTCTTACGCCCACAACTTCCTGCTTTCTCATGCGCACAACTTTTTTCCCATTCAATTTAGTGACACCAACTTTTTCACGGTGCCTACTTATATTATATAACTGATATTATTTAATATTTATATATCTCTGAGTTATGAAATATCTCTGAAACCATTATCTGACTCAAACCTCTTCTCCAAATTCCAAATAATAACTGAAGAGACTTAAAATTGTGAAATTGCTTTGTCTGCACAAATTGAGTCACGATACATTTGCAAAGTTCTCTTGGGGGAGAAGTATAATTGAAACCTGATATTTTTGACATAGCTTGTCTTACATAGGAAAACCTTGCAGCTTTGCTAATCTAGCCCAGCATAGTCCTGCAATTGAATGGAGATATTGATTAGAACATTGGATTTCTGTTGTGCCAATGGTTGGTTAGAGTATAGAAGAGATTTAAATTCCAGAATTTTTTCTTCTTATCCTGGGATCCCATCTGACAATTTTTTTTGTGGGCCATGCAGAAGCACAAGTGTATCCCATTAGAAGAGCTTGCTACAGAATTCAAACTCCGCACTCAGGTTCTTATATGTTTATAACTTTATCTATTATACATTTATATGGACATGCACATGAATGGATAGAGGCACTTTTTCAAAGTTAGTGATGTGTTTTGTATTTCTTGCTCTCATGAGCTAGTTGGGCTTCATGCATAAATGTTATTAGCCGTGGAATTTTTTGTTTGTACTAAAATTTCAGATGTCTTATAAGTGAAGTATATCTTACGATATTTAAATAGAATTAGTTTTCTACAGAATTGGAGACATGTATTCCATCTTAGTTTGTTGTGGCATTCCTTACCTTACAAGCATTTGAATTTATTGTCACTCTCTGAATTCAGAGACTACATTTTGAGAGGCATGGGATTCAATAGAGTTTTTAATTCTGTGATGGGAATGACTTTGTTTTGTTTTATTTATGATTGTGGATAATGTTGTATAATCCATAATGATTGGGGTGGTGGTACGGGAGTGGTTGTCAGTGGTTTTGAAAAGCATGTTTGGGCAAGATGTAAGGCTACTCTTCATCTCCTTGATCCTGATTGGGGAGAGAAAGGGTTTGATTATGGGGGTTGGTTTACATTGTCCAATTTCAGGAAGGGGATGAATAGGGTTCAGTTCAGGTGCAGTTCGACAAGATGTATAGTCCTTGGGAGGACATCTCTTTTTTGGATCCTGGAAGTCTGTTGATGTGCTAATTGAGGCTATTGGATTGTGTTAACACTTGAAACTGTGAGGTTCTAAGGTAACTAGAAACAGTGCATTGTCACCTTGCACTATTTCTCTACACTTTGGGTTAGTACTTGCAAACCATAGTGGAGAATCCTTTTGTGACTTTAGGGGTCAACTAACAATTAAAATTTAAAAACAATCAGTAACACTTAAATTGAAATACAAGCTTGCTGCCTTGATTACTTCTGTTAATAAATGTGAAAAACCAGCAAGCAAAACATGACCTAATAACTGAAAAACTGAATGGAAAATGATCCAAAACTAGTTGATCCAAGTGTTGGGCACTCAACCCAATGTAATGCTAAACTAACAAAAGCTAGGATATGAGAAAGAGTGACAATTTATCGATATATATTTTTGCAAACATGAAGAAAACACAGGTTAACATTCTGAATGTCAGCGATAGAGGAGATACCTTAAAAATTGGATGGGTCGTATTGCCAGCTAACTCTAGTAATTATATGACAAACAATACTGCTGAGGTTAAATAACTGAAATATTTCCTTTTCCAATTAAATGTTTGAGGAATGAGGACGACTGAATAGTACTCTATGATTATTCATGTATATCGAAAAGTATAGGTATATGAATTAATTAAATATGTTGTTCTTTATCTTTTTTTTGCCAACCTTTTTCCATTTGTTCAACTGTTATCGATTTTCATCTCTGCAGAGAATCATCTCCCTTTTAAGTGGGCATCAGGTTCACCTTCGTGATGTCTTCGGAACTTACCATCTGTTAAGCTGGAAGATTTTTCTGCCTTCAAAAAGGTATAGTAGTTCTGTTTGTAAATAATCCAAAATATATTGTGGCTAGTTGTTTGCTATGGTTTTACTTGAGTTGTAACTGAGTTTCATGCTTAACCATCAGATAAATCAAGAACAGGGGACACAAACATGTAGTTTCAATCTATAAAATTTGCATAAACAGGTTGACTCATTCTATGGTACAGACAGGGGACTGAGGGCTAGCAGTGAAACAAGGGCTGAAATTGTGGAGTTGATTACACAACTGGAAGCCAAAAATCCTACTGCAGCACCTACGGTGGCTATCAATCTCCTTAATGGAAAATGGATTCTAGCGTAATTCTGCAAACTCCTTAGTTCAATTTCTAGCAAAGTTTTTCTTGAATATTAACAAAATCAGAAACCTGACCAGGGGACTTCTGGTTCCTGTCCATTTCTGTTTTGAAACCGAATTAGTTCATTGCTATCAATTTTATATGCATAATAAACCTGGAAACCCTTTAGCCCATTTCCGTATCTTGTATACCTTTCTGGTAAACGTAAGTTACTGATATTTCATCTATTCTGATTTTGCAGGTATACATCCTTCTTCGAGCTATTCCCATTGCTTGCTACTGGGGTATTGTCGTTGGTGAAGGTTAAGGAAATTTCTCAAAAGTTTGATCTAGGGACTCTCACAGTGGAGAACTCTATCCAATTTGCAGGACCTTTGGCCACCACATCATTTACTACCAATGCAACTTTCGAAGTGGCCACCACATCATTTACTACCAATGCAACCTTCGAAGTGTGGAGTCCCAAGCGAGTGCAGGTATGAATTCCATAGCATCTTTACAAGTATGGACTTACATTTTACAAATACGAAGATTGAGTTTTGATTTCTTTCAGATATCTGGAATTTTGGAATTTCTATGCCTTGTGAGCTCACTTTCCTACAGAGAATGCATGCTTAGTTAATGGAACATTGGTGCGTAGAAAGACCCGGTTTAGTTTTCTGGGTAAACTTCGTTTACAAACACAAAGATTAACCCTGCAATATTAACGTTTAGGTTGTGTAAGTAATTTTTTTCTCTGTATATTTCTTTACGGGATGATTCCTTAAGGGGTAAGCTATCTACCCGACCATCTGTACCGGGACCATGCTAGCAATTGATTCCTGGACCTATCCCTGATTGGTAGGCTATTCATAAAAAACAATCAAATGCAATGGCCAAACGTATGTGAATAAACACTTCAATGACATAGGCAAATTCCAAGTTACTTTTGTTTTTGCAAAGTGAAAATGATTTCACACTAATGTCAAGACAACTATTTCCGGCCCAAGCAAATTGTATTGTAACAGCAGTAATAGTACCTTTCAGTCAAGAAATGATGGTGTCCATATGCTTATATTTTTGACAAAGAGATTACAACTACCTGTAATAGGAACTTTTAAACAAAAATGATCTGTTTACCTCATAGTAGCCTAATGAAGGGTACGGGGTACCTTTAACAACCAAGAATGATCGAACATCTCCACTGCACACAAGATAAAGCCAACTGTCAATACTGTAAAACAGTGTTAATCAATTGAACTTGCATGCCCCCTTACAAAATGTATGGATGAAGCCCCTCCAACGAAAACCAAATTGTCACTGTTCAAATTAGTGTGTTTTAGAATTCCCATACCATGGTCCTCAGGGCACTTGGGTGTTTCCTACAAGTTTCCGAGGCATTTCTGTGTTTCTGCAATTTTTTGGTACTGGTACTTGGGCAGTTTAGGAGTGTGCAACAAAGTGTCACAGTTATCCTATGTCAACACTGGTAATTGGTATAGTTGTTAGGCTAATTTTCAATTATTTTGGGTTAGTCTGTGTGACTCTGGTTTATGTAAAGTGGATGGAATTTGAAATTCCCGTAGTCATGGAATTTGTTTTTCTTCATAACTACATGTTTATATGTTTAGTGCAAAGGTCGATGCCCTAACAATGGGGAGCTTTGGCTCATTATGCATGGCTGGTGCTTATGTTAGTTTCCTTCCCTTCCCTTCTTTCATTTTGCGTTCAACAGATGTATGCATTCAAGTAACATGTTCCTTTTTTTTGATATATAGAACTTCAATGTGGCGATTGGCTGACAGCCATAGTAGCAAGAATTGAATATGAATATGAATTCAGATATGATTTGGTAATGAAAAATACGTAACTAAAAAATCCAGTATGGATCCAATAGAGAAGTATACATCTCATAGATACCAAATCTTGCATTTTGTTCCAAACTTTAGAAGCATATCAGCCTCAAGAATGCACAATAAATATGAAAAATAATTTATTCTTTGAAAGTTTGGCAATTTAATTTATATTTAAAGGTTTTCAAAGTTTTTTAAAATAT